>KZ451993.1:1251969-1296430 GCA_002786265.1 Apostasia shenzhenica
TCTTTAATACATTTTACTTCAATTAAATCTTTAGTTTTTCTATCTCTTGCCTTGGCAATCCTATATAATTATCTTTCTCCTTCTTTAGTGTCTAGCTTCTTATATAAATCCTCAAGAGCCATATTTTTTGCATTGCCTACTACTTTCTTAGATTCTCGTCGAGCTACTTTATATTTCTCCCACTTATTATTATTTTATTTTTAAACCAATCTCTATAATAAATCTTCTTCTCCTTAATTTTTTTCTTTTTCATCATCTTTCCACAACCAAGTATCTTTATTATTTGGAATCATTCCTTTGGATTCTCCCAGCACATCCTTCGCCACCTTACGAATACAGTTAGCAACTGTCAACCACATAAGATCAATTTTTCCGTTAATATTCCATTGCCCAAGTTTTAGAACATTCTTCTTAAATATACATTTGTTCTCATTCTTTAGATTCCACCATCGAGTCCGAGGATAGGATTTTGACTTATTATTTCTTCTCCAATACTTTATCTCAGAATCTAAAACCATTAATCGATGTTGGGTAGTCAAACATTCACTTGGAATGACTTTACAATCTTTACAATCCAAACGATCTCGTTTCCTTATAAGAAAATAATCAATCTGAGTTCTTGAAGTTCTATTCTTGTACGTGATAGCATGCTCCTCTCTTTTCTTGAATAAAATATTAGCAATTACAAGATCATATGCTAAAGAAAACTCTAAAATAGTTTTACCCTCCTCATTTATCTCTCCAAAATCATATCCACCATGGATACTATTAAATTCCTCAACAACACGTCCAACATGTCCATTTAAATCTCCTCCAATAAATAATCTTTCCTCCTGAGGCATCTCTTGTATTGACTTTTCTAAATCATTTCAAAATTTTTCCTTTATGCTTGCATCTAAGCCAACTTGGGGAGCATACACACTTACAATATTAATAATTATCCATTAATTATAATTTTTAAAGCCATAATTCTATCACAATTTCTCTTTAACTTTCACTACATGATCCTTCAAGCTCTTATCCAGAATTATACCCACTCCATTCTTGTTTTTATTCTTACCAGAGTACCAAAGTTTAAAACCTAAGCCATCAATTTCCTTAGCTTTCTCTCCAACCCATTTTGTTTCCTACAGGCACAAAATATTAATCTTTCTATGAATCATAATATCTATCAACTCCATTAGCTTGCCTGTCAGGCTGCCTATATTCCAAGTTCTTAGTCTAATCCTACTGCTTGAGTTCTAGTATAATGGACTAGCTTCTTTACCCACATCCGTCCATGATGTAGGGACCCTTGCTCATTTTTCACTACACCCGGGCGTCGATGCAGCGGCCCTTGCCCATTTTTCACTGTATTCAGGCAATACAACGCGTCGCTTCCAGGGAACGCCCTAGCTTTAGCGCAATTTTCTAAAGTATTCATGTCATGATTGATTTGACAAGTTTTGCGCTGGCTGTCGACTACCTAACGCAACCCTCCGCGTTTCTCATCCGGGACTTGGGACCCGGCAACGGCGCGTTACTACCCTTCAATGTAATGTAAATAAAATTCATATAGAACATTCACTAGTTTTATGTATCAATTCTTTATGTTTCCTGTGGTCATATAAAAAGGAAGGCCCACAAGAGCTAATTATAAAAAAGAAAATATATCACAAATAAGTTAGTAGTGTTACTACCAACATGAGAAATTTATTAAAATCTGCAATGCTTTGATAGTTTTAGTGATATCACGGATAGATTACCTGACCACTTATTAATTGGTTTGAATCTGTGATTTAAATAAAATATCCTAATCAAAATATGGTGAGCAACATATTTCAAAGCCCTTCAGTTGTCATAAGAACCAAAATCTTAAAAACCTTGAAAAGCAGGACACTTATGAGATAAGGGAGACCCACCCTTGAATTTTTCATGACTTCTTGTTTTAATCCCAATGTTCAATAATACACCTAGAACCTCGATCCCACAAATACAACAAACCAAACTCCAGATATGCAGTAGAAGGGTTGATTTACTGTGCATATGGATTTTGAAGAATTTAGGTGTAACACCAAATAATTGGGGTAAAACAAATAATTCAACAGAATTTGAGACTATGTAATTCCCTGAAAAGAATAAGAATCGAACTCTAACCTTCCCCAATCACCAAGGATAGGTCCTGCGCCTGCAGCACGTGCTTGTCTTCCATCTTCAGTAAAACCATAAGCAATGCAACCAGTGCCTGCAATCAATACACAACCATGGAGCTTCCCCATCGTTCCACTTGCCATTGCAGCTACAGCATCATTCTCTATGAATATCTTGACATTCCAAGGAAATAGATCTCTGCAGTGAAATAGAGAAGACAATTCCTCAACTAATGGCTAGGAAAATTTCAAAAATGATAAGACAAATAGAGCAGGTCCATGGTTATCCAAATAAGGAGAAAAGGCTAGAAAAGGCCAACAACTAAGAAAAAAGGAAATATCATTCTTCACATGATTAAACTGCACATATAGACATACAAATTGTTTATCTAAAAATTGTTGTTGTCGTAGACAAACATGTTGTGCAGGAGTGCAAAATAAAATTCCAGTTAATTGAGAATAATAATATCATTTGAGTTTACTCGGCCTCAGTGAATTTGTTAAAATCCAAAAACTACTAACATTGCAGAGAGTTTAGAAGAATTTCTCATTAAATAGAGTGATGCCTCAGTGAATTTATTTAAGCCAAAAACTACTAACATTGCAGAGAGTTTAAAAGAATTTCTCATTAAATAGAGCGATGGTTATAAATCTAAAATACCGAAGGGTCATTTGGGTTGGATTAAGCTTGATCACATGATCAGTTTAACCCAACTTTTATCCTTTTGGAGATATTTTGGGGTTGTACTGAACCTAACGTTGTCTTATTTTGGCATAAAATGGGATTGAGCTAAAGCTCAGATCAAGCTTAACCCAATTAAACTAACTCAGGAGAGTAAAGTTGTCATACTAGATTTATGAACTATGACTACAACAAATGAATTGAACATGGGAGCTTAATAAAGTAGGTCTTTGCCATACCAACTAAAACTGTCACCTTAAAGTGTAGCAATAAGTCTTCATAACTGCATCAACAATGTGACGTGATGCAACTGAAATTTAGCTTGACCTAATTCTATCACTTGAATAGAAAGGAAAAAAAATCTCTAATAGGACATGTGTCTATGATCAAAAGAACAGTATAGGATTAAGTACATTTTAACGTTAATTTTAACTAACATTGATATTAAGATAAGCTCATTACAATGTTATAGTAGCATGCATTACAGTAAGATCATACATTTGTGCAAGACACATGATAGAAAACAAGGGAACTAACCTGATCCATTCCAGAATCTTCTGTTGATCTGAAGGATGGTTAACACCCGAGACTGCCAGGCAAATTGCCCTAACAACTGATCGGCTAATGCCAGCTTTGTAAATGACTTCAGCCATAACCTTCTCTAGGGTCTCCTTAGCAGCAACTTCTGTGGAAGAAAGATTGGAGTGCCTTCAGTCAAACAAAAGGTTCTTGGTTCAAACTACCCATTGATATCTGGTGAGGTAATGCAACTCTCTCCTTTCTACAACCTTACTTTCACAGTAAAACTATAAAACCTTCTCTCTTTCAATGTAGCCCTTAGTTACAATATATTTATAACTTTTGATTAGATGACACCAATCCTCATAAAAATTCTCAAAAGATAAAAAATTACATACATCCAACATTCGTGCCATCCATCATATGTTGAGCCTACTTGTTCTCCTTTATCTGAAGGCAATTATTGATTAATTCAAAATCAACTAAAAGCAATTACTGATTAACTCAAAATCAACTGAAAAACCCTTTAGTGGACATTAATGCAAAAGTGTCCTCTTCCTTTCACCTTAGTAGCATATTGAACTTTCCTACACAAACTCATGTTATGAACCCTTTATTCAAGAGCATCAACATGGTCCATACTGCTCTCTCCTATTGTCAATGTAGGATATCTATAGGCAACAAGATCATAAATTTGGAGATTCTTTCATTTCTAAATAGAACACTCTACTTGCCTTAAAAGCTATTATATGTGAACTTCTCTCTCTAGCTTAGAACTTATACATACAATTTTTCTTAGATTCAAGATACAATACAACTCTAATGATATCTCAAAATAAAACAAAACAAAACCAACGCATCATACACTTCCAAGAACATACACTTCTAAGAACTTTAAAAGTTGCATTAACCAATCGGATTGTGCTAATGTAATGAGTAAAAATGGTCCACCAACTAACATTTATATTTATATATTTCAAAACCAACCCAAGCAATTTCAGATCCCAAATCCTGTATATTGTGAATGTAGACAAGAAATTTCAGGCTCCCACCTCTCATTTAATAACTTCAAAGTACTTAAATTGGCTATAGCTTAAAAAATAAACTTTTAAAAAAAATCAACTGCATTATGTTAGCCAATAAGCACAATCCTTCCTGAAAATACAAAGAAAACTAGCAAGCATAACATGCTGAAAAGTCTGTAGTATCTGCTAAAAAACAGTATTTACATAAATTAACCAATATGATGAGTAAGCATGAAGAATACTTCTCCCATACATTCACACGGCACCCGCATTCCCAGTCAGATCTAGCCTTGTAGTTTACATGAATCATTCATGTAATTCGCATCCAATTAATACAAGCCCACTTTTTTTCCTCCCTACTTCTTCTTTTCTTATTAAAAAAAGGGACCATTTATCTATCAAGCAAGGTACCAAAAAATGGAATAAGGGGCAACCCTTTTCTTCTCCATCAATTTTCGTTTGTGTAGGAGAAAAAAAACCAATTCAAGGTAAAAGAAAAGAATTACTACCTCCGACGGAATTGTAATTGGAACAGCCGGCGGTCGCACGGGCCAGGACTTTGACGGATTCGGCGGCAGTTTCGCCGGCCAAGTGGATCGCAGCTGACGCCGGTACACAGACGCAGACGGTGGACGTGGCGCCCCCATCAAGCCCCAATATCACGCCGGCGCCATCGTCGGTGGCCCGTGATTTCCCCTCGAATGCCCATATCTCCCCATTACTGTACGTTTTCATCTTCTTCCTCGCTCCAGATTCTCTTCCGAAATTGCGGCTTCCGCCTTGCGTCGGAAGTAGAGAGTTTTCGGAGCCGAGGGAATAGAAAAGCGCTCCGGGGAAATATTTCAGAACGGGGCAGATTTTTCACTTGATTTACACAAAAAATAATTTACACCGCTAAATTTTTAATTGAAAAAAAAATTGTAATGTTTATGAAAAAATAATCAAAAAAATAATCAAATAATAATAATATATATAATATCTGGAGGCTCAAAATTGTTGATTCCTAACATTACGAAATTTTTTTAGATATTCTCTATTCCTCTATTTTGCCAAAACACCAAATTACATTAGAAACACTACAAAAAAAATTAAAATATTTTATATTAATATTATATATATATATATATTATCTATATTATGCATTTAGTTTATGCCAATTTAAATTATGCTTTTAAAGAGTTAAGGGATTTGTAATAATTTATTTATTTATTTTATTAATTGTAATCTCTCTTTTTGACATTGAGCTGTAAAGTTAATGTATTTTAAACTGCATTTAACTAACTTTTAATTAGCTTTGCAGTGGCTTTGGTGTAAAAAAAAATTAAAATTAAAAGTCAAAATAAATAACTTTGAGGTAAAAAGACAATTCCATCACCAAATTAATGCGTTCGATTAAAATGGGCCAGTGATGTCCTACAACACCAAATCAAAAGCACTACAAAACAATAGAACTCTAAAATTTTGAAACCTCAAATACCTATAAATAATTTACTCTTAAATTATGTTCTTATTCAAGCTTTTTAAGCCGAACCAAATTATAATTTCGACCAGTGTTATAACTCATTATACAGTATTAACAACTAGTGAAATAGGTTTAATATCACAACTATTATTGTTAGATAGACTATTTTATAAATCATACATATGACAAACAAAATATACCGCTAAATATAGTGTGGTTGTGATCGTAAAAATATTAGATATAGATCAGGGGTCTTAAATTCGAGCTACACTCCTATTATAAATTTTAAATGAAGTAAAAAAAATTGTGATGTTTAAAAATAAAAATTAAAAAAAATTAAATATTCTCCTAATCTAGTAAGAAATAGTTTGCCTGAACATTAAAAGATCTCATACTTAAATTATACTATTTTTAGGTAGAGTAAAAAAAAGTTAGGGCATTGAGATGTAAATTAAAACTAATTAATAAATAATAAAACGATTCTTTGCCGTATCAATCTGTATAGCAAAGTATATGGAATCTTCTTATCTGCCATTATTAATATCTCCGTTCAAACCAGGGTACTCACAGGGAATTCTAATATACTGGGCCCCAACCAAACCCAATAAATTTTTTTTTTTTTTTATAATAAACCCAATAAAATTTCAAACTTGGGTTTAAGGCCATAAATGAACCGAACAAATTAAACTTAATTCAAGTATGTTCATAAATGAATACATTAATATGTTCACGAAGAAATTTATATGTATCTTAATTTACAAACACAAAAATTATAAATAAACTCTTATTAAACATAAATTCTTTTCTAATTAATAAATAAAATATATCAAAATCTCAAAAAAAAAAACTATTGAATTATAGAAAAACATCATATAAATCTTTATAATTAAACTTATTCATAAACTTCATATCAATTATTTACGAATATTATTTAAGTGAATACTAACATATTCGCCACACCTATCAATGTTAACAAATTGAACAAAAATGAATTGTTATCGTACCAAACGCCGGGCTGTTCGTCGAACAATCAGTTTATTTGCAACCCTAAGTTGGGTTAATATTCCCTCCCATAAAAGTCTTCTGAGTATTTTCCCAGGTTTGTGACAAAGCCTACACAAGCCTTAAAATATCAAAAATGATAATTAATAAACAAACCAATCTTGTACAAACAAATTTGACAAAATATGAAACAAATGTACTACAAAAGCATCAATAAGAGGGAAAATTATAAGCTATGAAAATCTCAATCTTGCATTAGGAATAAAAAGTTTCCACTTGAACCAGAAAAAAAAAAAAGTATGCACACCACCTGGAGCACTCGAGAAAAAAGAGTGGAAAAGATTTAAGGCTTCTCGTATTGGGATTTGCACAGTCTACACTTCCCAGGAGTTTCTAGCATCCAGTAAGTGACGATCGGATATCACAATAAGGATAGCTTTTCTGAACACTGATTTAAAAATAAAAATGCTACCTTCAACGCTGATGATTATAGAATCCTACTAGCTTTTAACGAGTAACTAGATTACAAAAGAGAGTGCATCTAATGTGCACAGCTTTCTTTAATTGATCCTTTAGTAACGAAAATGATCAGTTTGACTCAGAGAGGAAAGGTGACTGACTACTCCATTCCCAGATCATTTCATATGGTTGAGATGTCTCCTGGTTACTCATGCGCAGCTTCTCCGATGGAATTGAATTCCTTCTAAAAACTGCAATTTGGGAAGCGAATCCCGGCTCAGAATCGCCTGAACCTCCAACACCACTGAATTCAACAATGTAATGATGCTTAGCTGCTAGACTGTTGGCCCATTGCTGAAATTGCTGCCTCGTCCACTCAAATTTGTGATCGTGATTCCTGAATTTGCTTGGTGTTGCTTTGTCTTCTGAATTATCTTGGCTCGGAAAAGAGGATCTCTGGAGAATTGGGTTGTATTCATAATTGGGTGTTGAGACAATGAGAACCTTTGGACGAAAAAGGCTCAGAACAATCTCTCCAAACAAGCAAGCTTCATCCTCTTCCATGTGTTCAATAACCTATACTGTTTGATTTTCAGTGTTTGCTGGTTATTTAACAAGTTGCTTATGGAATCAAAAGATCCACACAGCAGAAACTAAACGGGGTAGAGGGTTATAGTTTGATTCATTTCCTAGAGTTGAAATTAGTACGAGGCTAGCAATCTGATGCACGTCAAATTTATGAATGTTGAAAAAGCAATTGGAAGCTTCAGGTAGAAAACTGAATTGACATAATATCCGCTATGCTATACTGAAAACAGAAAGAGTTTATTAACTAAATGAATAATAATTTCAGCTTTGAGCAAACTATTGTTTCAGAATGTGGGTAATGAAAGTAAGGCAGCGATGCTATTGTGTTGTTATTTTGTGATATTAAGAGAACTTAAATGTTGGAAAATAATATGGAGTCTCCATTTTTTTTATTTTTGATTCTCATGGAGTCCCCAAAATTAGCTCCAAAGGTCTCAGGACTTTGGGTCTTACATTTAGCCAATAGTTGAGGGGACAATATAATGTACTATTACTTCAATTAATGGATAAAAGCAATATCCAAATGTCCTAGAACTTTTGGAAGCTAATTATGAGGGCTAGATAGCATTGTTCTTAAATGTTTAACATGTTCAGATAATATTAAGGGGGCGTTTGATTCAATGTTATCTTGACGTTATGTTATGTTATTTAGAGAAAGCAATTGTTTGATTTAATGACATAATTTTATAATCTTGTATAAGATTATAAAATTATTAGTCAAAAGATGACATCTAGATTACATAACATAACACCAAGATAACAACGAACCAAACGCCCTCTAAAAAAGTAATAGAAATGTCATTCTAAAATAATTTGTAGATGTCATCCAATCTATTGCACTAATTATAGTAATAGAGAGATGAGGTAGAATGATTTTTTAAGAAAAAAGAGCTAGGAGATAATAAAAAATTATTTTATAATATTAACCCTGACAAATAATAATTTATAAATAATGTATCTAAATGAGACATTTAGATAACACTATTATCTAGATTGCATCAAACTAAATGCCTAGATTGCATCAAACTAAATGCCTAGATTGCATCAAACTAAATGCCCCTTAAAAGAGGATTAGATTCTACATTTTACTGCAGATTACAAGGAAATCATTCTTCAAATATGGATTAAGTAATACATCCAGTCACATATTTGCATACTATTGTACGGTAGATTAAGTTGGTCTCCAACTATTTGTGGGAAAATAAATTTAAATTAAAAATCAGTCAAGAGGAGTTCAAGCACTAACCAGCAATTCTACGACAGGCCAATAGGGATTTTTGGTAAAAAGAAACATGAAATACCTCTAAACAAGTGCCAATGTCAAATCCAAAAAGTCGAGAATCGAATTTCGTAATTGAACCATCATACAGTGCAGCACAACTTATGATATCTTGTCCCTTAGTATTTGTGCTCAATTTTGAATGCAGAACCTGAAATAAACAATTGCATATGGCCTTAAACTCTCAGAAACCAACTTGCTGAAAACAGTAACAAAAGCAAAACAGAGTTTAATTGAAACTCAAGATAGCCCACAAAGGAAAATAAGAATGTTCAATATGAAAAGAAGTTTTTCCCAGAAAGGCAGTGAAAATAGAAAGTGAATGACCTCAAACTAAAAAGTCAAGGAAGACAAACTTCTATGGGTCTGGGTTGTACCTTTGCAGCACGAATAAGACTCCTACGTGATATATCTACACCTGCTATAGTTCCTAAAGTAGTTGTATGATCAAGTAACAAGTTAAGTAGGCTGCCTGACCCACAGCCAAAATCAACCTGTGACAAAAAATAAAAGTAATAAAATGACAAAAAACAATAAGGGAAAAGTAAGTTTTGATCATTTTATTTTCAAGATATTTACATCTTAATCTCTCTACTTTCTTGATGCACCATTTTAGTCCCAACATTTTATTTAGGGCAAATTTCACTCAGGTCCCTGAGTTTAAGAGTTATTATCACACAGGTCCACGTTTTTAAAATCCTATCATCTGGGTCCCTAAGTTTTCAAAAATTATCATCTGGGTCCCTATTTTAGTTTTTTATTATTAAAAAATATAAAAATTACCATGACCCAGATGATATTTTTTGAAAACTTAGGGACCCAGATGATAGATTTTAAAAACGTGGACCTGTGTGATAATAACCCTTAAACTCAAGGACCTGGGTGAAATTTGCCCTTTTATTTATAAACCATCTTGATCCCTTCATATAAGAATGCCATTAGTTAGATATCAAAGACTAATTATAGTAGGCAAGTTTAACAAGAGAGTCTCTCTCTCTCTCTCTCTCTCTCTCTCTCTCTCGAGCAGGAACCATCCATGGCCAACCTACGTTGAGGGAATGCTGGCTAACTATAATGCAATCTGCACCACAGAGATCCAAAATCCACCCAACCACAAAGGTATAATTTCTCATTACCCCGCTCGGGGAGCTGCATGTAGAAATAGGATGAATGATGAATTCACTGATGTCTCTGAATGTGAAGCAAGCTGTGTATGCTCGAGGCTCCGTGAAGCTTAATTCTTTGCAAAGAATAAATTCTGGGCAAAGTTGTAATGCATTGAATGTGAACTCTGGGAGAAACTTGATAAGCATCATAGCTGCTCGAGATAATGCCACAGCAAAAAATAACGAGAAGGAACATCTCGAGACCAGATCAAATTTCAGCTATGCTCGTGCTCTAAGCAACAAGGGTGAAGCAGCAGTTTGAAATAGAGGAGAAAATGTATCTATTCTAGTGCAGCTGGTTGTGGAGGCATTGGAAGAGAAGAAGGATGTCATAGCCCCAATCAATGAAGTAGCTAAGCAGATTCAGAATGGTGGAGATGGGCCCTAGTGCGATCTTGTTTGGGAGGAGGCTCCAATCTCATGTAGTGGCAATGGAGGCCCAGAAAAGATCGAGACAACCTTGGTTCAAGATAATGGATATTGGCTTTGGCTATTTCATTGTCAAGTTTGAGCTAGAAAAAGATAGAGATGCAGTTTGGTGTGGCAAGCCGTGGGCTACTGTAGGTATGCAGTGGGCTTGGACAGATGGCCTCCAGCATTTATACCAGAATTGGATCTAATCGCTTAGGCTTCCAGCACTACCGTTTGGGTTTTGGGGCCATGATAAGGCCAAGGAGACATGCATTCAACGACAAAATCAATATAGAAAAGGAGCCTCAGGAGAGATAATGGAAGAGGAAAACTAAGGAGGACACAACCCAATCTCCTAGGATGGAGGAAGATCAACATACTACCCAAGAAAGCATAATCAAACAAAGCGGGCAAGAAATATTGTCAGTGCAAGCTTAACCAAAGGCACACATCACTAATGATGAGGAAAGGCCCATGCAACTATCAAGGAACGAGGCCTTTAAGCTTAGTAATCTGCTATTGTTTTGGGTGTCACATCATATACTTAATGTATCTTGTATCTTTATTCAATTTTTGTTGATAGGATGGAAGGTGGAAGCTAACAGGTACCAGCTATGTGCATATCACACTCACCCTACGTGTTGGCCACTGGGACTCTCTCTCCCTTCATGGGACTTGTAACCCTCTGTGCTCTAGAGAGTCCCCATCACCACATGGCTCGAGCGGATACACCATGGACTAGCATATTGGCCTGTCATCTCTCTTATCTGATGTCCCTAAGAACAAGCCTATATGCCCTATGTTTTTTTTGCTTGAGAGAGGTGTGCCTCTCCTTGAAGTACTTGATGTACTTTTTTAAATGCTAGGCCTAAACCATGCCTTAAAAAAAGGCTAATTATACATTATTATTCCGAATACTCTTCCAAGTTTTGCCATATAACAGTGGAGAATGGTTGGCCAAAAATTATGAAAATGATAATCGATGATAGGTAAAGCTGCTCTCCTTTGGCAGAAAAATGCTCACTAAAATTATCAAAAGGACCAACATAGTAATTTGAGAATGCTAAAAGATCAAACTGTAGATAGCCTCAAAACAATAGGGACAAAAATGCCTTTTATCCTCAAAAAACTAATATGACTAAGAGTATCTGAAGCACAAGAACAGCAAAGCACTACCAAGCTGCTGGCATGTGACTCATTGATCCGCTTCACTGCAAACTCAACTCTCTGTTTTGATAATGGAGGACTGAATAAAGCCTGTTCAATTCTTTCTTCCAAAGGTTCCGTCACTTGCAATAACTTTACTGAGTACTCCAAGAAGCAGTCATCTGAAATGGCGAGTAATTAAATCATCAAAAAAGAGCTGCTTCCTACCATTGACTTAACCTGATATTTTTAATATTGAAACAGACAATAACTCACCCAAAGAAAGCTGTGAAATACGCTTGGTAGGTTCACCAGCTGCAGCCAAAATCAAATGCTTAAAAGGTAGGTCTACGTGAAACTGAGCAGATTGATTAACAGTTAGCTGATTCATGCAAAATTCTAGTTCATTGATCACAGCTCCAGTACCCATCTCGAACTCAAATTCATCCTTGCTTTCTAAGATTTCATTCACAGTATCATCATCTTTATGCAGTAATACAACAGCATAACTAATGCAAATAACAGATCCTGGAGATGGGTAAACACCAGAATCCGGACCATCAATATTACAGTGAATCATACCATTCTCATACTTGCTATTGGACAGGTTCATGGAGATGGGACTTAGCGTACACCTTTTTTCCTTCTGAAAATCATATGAAGAAAGTCCTATTGCAAATTCATTCAAGAAAGCTTGGGGATAAACAGAGATGTTGTAAGCCAGCCCAAACTCTAACAAGTTTTTTACAGGCATATCAAGTTGCTCAAAATACCTTGTCAGCCATGAAAGAACTTTCAAGGCAGTACCCTGAATTGCATCACACTCTTTTCTGTAGGTGTCATCACACGAGCACTCTATGATCGGATCGCCTTTTTTTGAACATATTTTCACTTCACATCTGAAGGCACTAATGGATTTTTCCAGCTCTCCGTTTACATTCTCATCTTCATCAACTAGACTCAAAAGCTTGGATTTTTTGCTAACATAACAAATTTCTGCAGAAGTTTCGGTACAATCAAAGGTCCTGGTGGAGAAAATAGGCTCTGATAATCTATGCTGACGGCAGAAAACAGAGAGAAGAGTCTTTGGTGCTGGGCCCTTCCAATTTGACCGAGTTGTATATGCGGTAGGCAATTCCGCACCAAGCATTGCCTCCCTCAACAACTTATAATGACCATTAGGTAACTTTCCAAGAAGCAACCTAGATAGCAACAATGTAAACTAAAAATTAAATGAATGTGTAAGTCAGACGAGGTAAACAAGGGAAACGTAAGATATCCTGACTATACAACAATTAAATTTCTTCTCAAAAAAAAAAACAATTAAATTTCATAAAACACATTAATGAAATATAAAACTGAAGATGGATGAATGCATTCCTATTGATAAAACTGAAGCCATCATATCAAAAAATAATGCCACAGATTTAAATAAAGCACAAAAACCAAATCAACTAATTCTTTCAACAGCATATCGTGAAGGCCAACAAACTAGAAAAACAAGATAACTAAAGCAAGGAACTAGCCTGCATAAATCCAAAACTTTATTTGGCAACGACCTATATAAAGGATAGCAAATAAGAATAGAAATGTAATACCTGTAATAGGAACTCAGAAACACATCATCACAGAAAAGGTCGGACGACTTCCAAGTATAACCAACTTGGACCATAATGGCATCTCCATAAATATTTTGTCCAGATAAGTAGGAAGCCCTTCTATTCAACATTTTCTCCAAATTAATGTTGCTTTCCTTGCTTGAAAAAAAGTTATCTAACGAATCTGAAGAGCAAGAAAGAAGTTTGGGAGCAGAGAAATATAGTCTCATTTCTGACGAAGCCTTGCCAATAATTCTACAACCAAAAAGGCATAAATGAGTAACAAATACCAGCCATGCATCCAAATAGCCGACAAACACAATCACTTTTATCCTACCTTGAGATCAAGATACAGGAAGAATCCTTGACATTAAGTTTCTGGGCGATTTCATCCATGTAATACTGACTATCAGAAAAACAAAGAGTCAAGGATTCCACATCTCTTTCAGGTAACAAGGGAAAAAGTACTGCTTCGACATGAATATTTTCTACTGATGCTGAATCAAGCTTCTCTACTAATGATGGAATAGCAGCTGAATGAGTTCCTAGCTTCCATATCCAAAATCCAACATCACTAATGCAGATAGATGCAGACATTCTGACAGCCTTCAATAATATTGACAAAGCCAAGACAGGATCAGATTCAGCCTTTGGGTTGATTGCTTTGCACAAGTTGCTGACTTTAGCATCACATGCAGTAACCACAGGTAATGGTATCATGCCAAAACGGCCACCAATTCTTTTGAATGCTACTTTGAAGTGTCCAGCTAGAGGATGGTTTGAAGAAAGGAACTTTATTGAAATAAACCAAAGCCAAAAAAAAAAATCAGAAACTTCAAACAAGCTAAAAGGACAAAAGAAAATCATAAATTTGCAATAAGTGAAAACTTTTAATAGCAGACAAGAAATAGAAATTTAAGATCACTCAAACGACCCTCTTACTCAACCTCATCCTAAATATCTGAGGTTGGTAACACCCATTTTCCAAATTTCATTCAAAAACTATAAGGTCTTTCCTATAAATGTTTAAATTATTGCATTTCTTCTAGAAAATCTCAAGATTCAAAATTTAACATTATTAGTGAGTGCAGTAATTACACAGACCTCATCAGCAAAGAAGTAAGATATACGCAAAATCAATTCATCCAGAGCCTCCTGAGGAGTAGGGTTATTAACCTTCGATTCAATGCCTAGCTGCAAGGAAATCATAGAGAAAATAAAACAAATGAAGAACCAAAAGCTATTGAATCTAGGAAATGAATATGAACAAGTGTTATAAAAAAATAAACACATTAATGTTATGCGAGTACATAGCAAGGCAAAAGTTTATAAGACCAATAAAGATATTAATACATTGATTGATGAAGACACAGACCAGCACTGAATCTAACGACTAGGATGACATTGTGCTGAATAAAAATTCAAATTCAAATTCAAATTGATTAAGGCTAATTGAAAATTTTCATATTAGATTTATCCAGATTTGATTCGATTTAATTTGATTCGGAATAGATTTAAAAGACTTGAAGATTCGTCATATTTGGAATTGATTTTATTTTATTATAATAAGAATAATTTTATATTTACTGATGCGGAACGAGAAAAAAAAATTGCAAATGATATTTTATATTTATATTCAGCAAAATTGATTAGCAAATTATTTTAAATTAAGAGAAATATTTTCTAAATAAATTATATAATAAATAAGATTTTTGAATCCCGTAAATTAAGATATCTTAAAATTAAAATTAAACTGGATCGTATGATAAATAAGAATTTATCAATTTAGATTAGGGCGTTAATTTAAATTCAATATTCAATAAATCAGATCCGAGGTTCAGGAATTTAGGACAAACGCCTCACAGTTAAATCCAACAGTAATTGACACAAAAAAATATCAGGTCACACAATTAGAGCCAAATAAATAACCCAAGTAAAGCGATTAATTTGTGTTGAAGTCAAATAATCAGCTTAGTTGGGTTCGGGAAAGGATTTACCAGCAATTTGAATTGGAGAAGAGTCACCGGCGATGAGGGTTAACTGATCTGGTCGCAGCCAGGCGGATTGAAAACATCGTAGCCGATGTTATGGAAGAGGCCTTTGGATTAAGCCTCGGGTTCGATGTTACAGGAGATCGGCGGGATCAAAGCTTGGTCCAACGTCGTGCACGAGGTTGCAGAGGCCAAACGTCGGGCAAAGAAGGTTGCAGAGGCCAAACGTCGGGCGCGGAAGGTTGCAGAAGGCCAAACCTCGTGCATGAGAGGCTGCAAAAGGCCAAACGTCGTGCGCAAGGTTTGAGATGACCGAACCAGTGTGTACGATGTTACAGAAAGCAGAACCAGCGAGATCGAGATCAAATGTCTTGGGCGATGACTGCTGGCCGGACGCGAGCAGTGGCTGGCCGCACGGCTGGAGCTGCGGCGGCGGGGTTTCCGGCTCTCGCGGGTAGCTGGCCGGTCGACGGAAGCGAAGGTGGTGCGAGCGGAAAGAGCTTCGGAAGTAGGTGAGTGAGCAAAAAAAAAAAATTCTCTCTTTTTTTTTTTGAAAAGTAGATAATTAGGCTAATTTGAGGATTCTCACCAAAGGCTAACCCTACCATTTCGTTCACCGAAATATCGACCCCTTAACCAGGATCTAGGTTCTGAGAAAACTCAAGCATAATTTCATTCATCAAATGCTATCCCCTTTATAATACAAGGTGACCACTTTATATAGAGAGATCCCATAAAGAAATTTGAAAATACAATATTAAATGCAGGAAATAAAATACCAAATAAATAAAAACAAATATGGAACTAATTCTGTTATAATAAAATAAAATCAACTCCAAATATGGTGAGTCTTTCAAACCTCTCAAATATGCCCTGAATCAAATCAAATCAAATCAAATCTAAATAAAGCTAATATGGAAATCTCAGATAGCTCTAATTAATTTGAATTTGAATTTTGATTCAGCACTTGACATCATTCTAGCCATCCAATTCAATGTTGATTTGTGTCCCCACCAATTCTCCCCAAGTGGGAGGAACTCGACCCCGTCAAGTATGGGTCATGCGACTCATGTGTCTCCGAGTGAATCAGATTAGCTGTAACCTTTGAGCCTCCTGAAAAAATAAAATTCTCCACCAAACTAAATATCACTGATAATTGAAATCTATTAAAATTATTTGCTCAATAAGTTTATTCAATTAGCTCTAAATAATTATTGAGATGGATTTTGGCTGTGGACACTCGTGAGTAAAGCTACACTCAAAGGGAACAAGAGGCTATTGCTTCACTAGGTATTACTGTTGTGTCCTGATAACCAATAGATCTGAAATATTGAAAATATTAACTATTTCCATGATCTAACAATAATATTCAAATTTATTCAGTTAATCCAATTTAATAAAAATTTTAAAATAAATTAAATTAGAGATTTAATTATCTTAAATTATCATAATAAAATATTTAGAAAAATTTTTTATACTTAATTATAATAGCTCACCAGTAATTTTACTGATTTTATTTATTTTATAATATATAAATAAAGAAACTGACACATGCAATGAACTAAAACAAAATACAAATACAAATACTGACTAGACTCAAACTTACGATATGAAAAAAAAATTAAATGTATGCAGACTTAATTTATGACCTTACTAGTGCCTACTGAATAATTAATTCTGATTATAGGCACGTGGAGAATAAGTTAAAGTCACAAGAGATGCGATTTCTAATAGGTGTCATAAAGTTCTCCAGAAATATCTGGCGAATCTTATAGCACACCAGTTAGATGTTCGCATAGCCAACCACTCAGTTTCATGCGTCATCTGCCTACATTGGTCTATAGGTATCGAGTTTTTATTAAATCTAGGATATGCATAAGTATGCTTAACTAGATCGAACCTATTGACCTCATAATGATTGTAATGATTGTAGCCTATAATCATCACAATGTGATCGATAGTGTCATCAATACAGTAAGATGATTTAGTTGTTCTTATCGAATCTATAATCTGTTTTTTTTTATGACTCAGCTCTATGATTATTTTCTCAACTTAACATTCAACTTTTATCATATAACTATCTTCCTCGTGCGTCTCATCATCGTACTTTTCGTACTTCTCGACTAAACTAGGATCTGTTATATAAATGGATATAGATAACAAATCAAGTTCCAATATTTCAAGAAAAATGAAGGTCTCTGTAGAGAACTCATTACAGAGAACTCATTCAATACTTCTTTCACGAGGAAACTAGATTGGTCACTTATAGTCTCAATAGGTCTGACAATAGGAGTAGAAATTGGAGCAAATGATACTAATCTAGGGTCATGTTGTTTAGGAATTATAGAGTTAACTCTATAGAATGAAAGAGAATATCTCCTACATAAATAAATTTTGATTTCATCACACGTCTCAAACGGCCTAAACTTACCCCAAGGATATTGATTCTCCAAATCTCCAATATAATATTTTGCTTCACCAAGAAACATTAATTTCGCGTACTGAACTCTCTCTAACTCGTTCCAACCACAATAATCAAAATAATGATCTACATTATTTTTCCATTCTTTATATGATAAATAATCTGAATCACCAGAAAAATAAGAATTTTTCGCGACTTCTTCTATCGATAGTCGTTTATTATGTGTGAATATGCGGTCAAACCTTGCTATAAGCTCAGATAATATAATTTCTATTTTAGAATTCATACTCATACGATACTTATATTAGACAACAATAAATAAAATTATAATACATAATATGTAAAAATGATCAAATAAAATGCCCTACCCTAAACTATGCTCTGATACCGAGTTATTGCAGAACGAGAAAAAAAAAATTGCACATGATATTTTATATTTATATTTAGCAAAATTGATTAGTAAATTATTTTAATTAAGAGAGAAATATTCTCTAAATAAATTGTATGATAAATAAGATTTCTGAATTCCGTAAATTAAGATATTTTAAAATTAAAATTAAACTGGATTGTATGATAAATAAGAATTTATCAATTTAGATGAGGGCGTCAATTTAAATTCAATAAATTAGATCTGAGATTCAAGAATTTAGGGCAGACGTCTCACAGTTAAATCCAACAGTAATTGACACACAAAAAAATATCGAGTCACACAATTAAAGCCAAATAACTAACCCAAGTCAAGCGAATAATTTGTGTTGAAGTCAAATAATCAGCTTAGTTGGGTTCGGGAAAGAATTTACCAGCGATTTGAATCGGAGAAGAGTCACTGGCGATGAGGGTTAACTGATCTGGTCACAGCCAGGCGGGTTGAAAATATCGTAGCCGATGTTATGGAGGAGGCCGTTGGCTTAAGCCTCGTGTTCGATGTTGCAGGAGATCGGCGGGATCGAAGTTTGGTCCAACGTCGCGCACGAGATTGCAGAGGCCAAACGTTGGGCGAAGAAGGTTGCAAAGGCCGAACGTCGGGCGCGGAAGGTTGTAGAAGGCCAAACGTCGTGCGCGAGAGGTTGCAAAAGGCCAAACGTCGTGCACGAGGTTTGAGATGACCGAACCAGTGTGTACGATGTTACAGAAGGCAGAACCAGCGGGATCGAGATTAGACGTCTTGGGCGATGATTGCTGGCCGGACGCGGGCAGTGGCTGGCCGCACGGCTGGAGCTGCGGTGGCGGGGTTGCCGGCTCTCGCGGGTAGCCGGCGGGTCGACGGAAGCGAAGGCGGTGCGAGCGGAAAGAGCTTCGGAAGTAGGTGAGTGAGCAAAAAAAAAAAAATTTATCTCTTTTTTTTTTGAAAAGTGGATAACTAGGCTAATTTGAGGATTCTCACCAAAGGCTAACCCTACCATTTCCTTCACCGGAATATCGACCCCTTAACCAGAATCTAGGCTCTGAGAAAATTCAAACATAATTTCATTCATCAAATGCTATCCTCTTTACAATGCAAGGTGACCACTTTATATAGAGAGATCCCATAAAAAAATTTGAAAATACAATATTAAATGCAGAAAATAAAATATCAAATAAATAAAAGCAAATATGGAACTAATTCTATTACAATAAAATAAAATCAGCTCCAAATATGGTGAGTCTTTCAAACCTCTCAAATATGCTTTGAATCAAATCAAATCAAATCTAAATAAACCTAATATGAAAATCTCTAATAGCTCTAATTAATTTGAATTTAAATTTTGATTCAGCACTTGACATCATCCTAGCCATCCAATTCAATTCTGATTTGTGTCCCCATCATTTACTTCATATTTATTTGATATTTTATATCCTACATTTAGTGTTATATTTTCAAATTTCTTCATAAGATCTCTTTATATAAAGGAACCGCCTTACATTATAATAGAAGTCTATTTTGATTAATGAAATCATATTTGAGTTTTTTTAGAGCCTAGATGATCCAGATTAAGGGGTTAATATTTCAGTGAAGGAAAAAGGTGAAGGTAACATTGATGAGAATTCTTTAATACCTAATTATTTTGATAAAAAAGAAAAATCCAAATCCCTTCTCCATCTCTCTGCCCCTCCTGGTTCCACCTCCTCACTGACCACCATCAATCAAGGCTCCATTGCCGCCGAAGAGTCGCCTTCTGCCGACTACACCGCAATCCCGTGCCAGCACTAGGGTCCCGCAGCTTGACCCGCGCTCACATCAAGTGCCACTAGTGTCAAGTCAGATGGAACCCGCAGAGCCCAGCATTGAGTCACGCGAGTCTGTAGAGCCTAGCGTCGAGTCGCGTGAGCTCGTCAGCTCCTTTAAACCTTCTCACCGAGCTAGCAGAACCCAACGCTAAGTCGCGTGATCTCGTCAGTGCCTTCGAACCTCCTCGCTGAGCTCATAGAGCCCAGCGATAAGTCACGTGAACTCGTCAGGGTCCTCGCCAAGCCTGGTTTGTTGATGCGATTGCGCAAGCAGAGTGCCAAACCCTTTCGCTGAGCGTTGAGCCCGCTCGAGCCGTAACGCCTTAATTTGTTGAAAAATCACAAAGAAGTATAAATTCTTTTCTAAATCCAATTAATCTGATCATTTGATTTCAATACGAATTATCCATTTGACTTGAATTATTTATTTGGCTCTAACTGTGCAACCTAACATTTATTTGAGTAACAATTACTGTTAAATTTAATTGCAAAACATCTATTCTAAATTCCTAAACCTTAGATCTGATATGTTGATTTAAAATTAACTCCCTAATTTAATTGAAAATTTATCATACGATCCATTTTAATTTTAAAATATTTTTTCTATGAAATTTAAAATCTTATTTAGCATATAATTTATTTAGAAAATATTTTTGCGCTTAATTAAAATAATTTACTAATTAATTTTGCTGATTATAAATATAAATATCATACACATTTTTTCATCATGCATCACTAATATAATGCTATGAAGTAGGCTTTTTATGCAAAAGTATGACTCTGAGGAGGATATTAATATTTTGGGTAAATTGCATTTGGGCCCCTGAGGTTGTAAGGGAATTGCAAATTGGTCTCAATCTTTTAAAAACTTTAATTTGGGTCCCTAAAGTTGTAAAAGTGCTACAGTTTTGGTTGCTCTTTTAGAACCTCACCACTTTCACTATTTTTAATAAAAATGTGAAATTTGAAAAAATTTTAATTAGTTTGAACCATTTACATATTTAAAGGATTATTACACCATTCTATTTTCATCTTTCTTTAACAATTTAATAAAAATCTAAAATTTAATTTCTCTCATCTTTTACTTTCTCCGCACTAAAAACTTAAAATTTAAATATAAATGTTAATATTTCAAAATTATATTCTAAAAAGCCTTAAAATTAATAAATGAAAATAATCTTACATCATATTAATAAAAAAAACAATTATGACTTAAATGGGACCCAAAACTGAAGAATGTTTGCTGCCTCATAAACCCAAATTAAAATTTTTAAAAAATTGTGACTAATTTGCAACTCCATTCCAACCTCAAGGGCCTAGAAGCAATTTACCCTAATATTTTTATAGAAGAACAATAATACAAATATTGATTTCAATCACCTTTCTCTAAAGGTGCTTGAAATGAAGAGTGCAACAAAAGTTATGCAATAAATGTTCTGCGAGTGCTCAAATAAATGAGCCACATCAAAGTGAACCACATAAATAATGATTATATCAGGAGAGAGTGGGCATCTCACATATATGAAAATGTGAGGGAATCCAAGTGACGATAGTACGAATAGGGAAGGAAAGACCAAATATAATTGGGATATGGTCATCGTACATGAATTTAGTTCACTTGTGCTTGAAAAAAGCATTGCATTAAACAGTGTTTAATTGAAAAGAGCAATCCATGTCGTTGATCATAACTCTTGAATTAGTTAGAAACCAACGAATTTATGTTGTTTATCAAAGTCAAAACTTAGAAATTTGACTAGTTAGTAATGTCGACACTGGCCTATAAACGAAGGTCTCTTCTTAGGTCTACAACTAGCAACAAATCAAGATGGGGATATTTGAGCCAACAAAAACGTGAACCAATTCAAGTTCAAGCCAAAAGTCCAGGTGAAATGAAGCAATTTTCAACTAAAAATGCACTGACAATGTTTAAATATGGCCTAGCAACAATTTTGATGCTCAAAAGAAAACAAAACTTTCCCCCATGCCAAGTTTGAAGTAATGTCACATGGAGAGTCATTTAAGCTTAGACCATTTACAAAAAATCCATTTCAGTTCATGTTCTATTAGCAAACTTTAAAAAGCTGATTTGACCAAATGAAAATTAAACTAAATGAAGTACTCAAAGTCTGCCACTGCCAGTGCTTCTTAAATGTTTGATGAAAATGAATGTGTGCTTCTTTCCATAACTACCTTCTTGTATTTCCTACATACAACACTATACAAGATAACCTACCAGTAAACCAGTAATATCAAAAAATTCCTTCTATGAGTCCACACAATGAGCTCCTAATGATAACTAAGTCCACAAAACTCATTCTTGAATTATGTAGTCAAACTTCAATGTTTATTACATCAGTGTAAGTAGCAAGTAAAACAATACTGTCAAGAACTCATAGCCACACTCCCATAATGCTTTCACGTGTTCCATTTGAAAGAGATTTCCTAGTAGTGCGTCATTAGCTACATCTTCTATTGCACCACAATATGAGCTTAAACCTCTCAATCCAAGCATGAAGAGATAAACAATTCAATGTTCCAAACTTTCCCCAAAACTAATTGCATAACCACATAGCAAAATTAACGAACCACTTCTCTGATTGATACTCATGACATTATTTTAATGAACAAGCCAGCAAAATGAATAGTAAAGCAGGTGGAAACAGAATGCAAGGTGATTAAAAGTAGACCATTTCCATAGCAATTTTTGAAGCAGCATGTTCAGCATCCTTCTTTCTTGGGAATGGATCTGATGAAACAGACAGTTCCGGAAGGTCCAGGTAACATTTATACAGGCTCCTTGGCTGCTGTGCAATGGCCAGACCAGGGCAACTATTCTCAGCATGCTGCAACACTTCTTCAATTCTGTACTGCGCTTGGCTACCAAACTTCTGATGTATCAGAGCTTTAGGAGCAAGAGCTGGACGCATCATTACAGCTGATGGTGGTTCTTATGTCTCACCCATCTTCTATTTCATCAGTAACACTATTCAAAGTTAAAAAAAACCAAATGTAAGTACTCTGCAAGAATATCTTAGTATTCTCAAAGCTTGCATTCAACTTTCCAAAACAGTTCACACCAGATACACCGCACTTAAAAGGTAAACTAAAATGAATTATCATCTGGCACGGTACTAAATTAATGATAGACGGAAAGGTTCTATGAACATTTCCCGTCGTAAGCCTATTTCTGGTAATAATGCCAGCGAGATGAGGCTCCTATCGCCACTAAGCAGAAAAGAAACCAGTCGCCTTGAAGCAGGTAATGTTTCACGAATCTCAAAAAACGAAGGAAATAAATCACCAAACCCTAGCTAGCATGCACATCAAAATACCGCCCTATCGCCATACCAACATATTTGAACGATCAGCTAGATTGACAACCAGCAGTAAATAAAAGAAAACGAGAGAAAGCGCAGCTCGATCAAAACGCTAGCCGATAAGAAATGTAGAACAAACAACTCACGAATACGGACCACGCAAGTTACCGAAACCATACGCACTTTATACCGCTAAAAGGAACAAGAGAATCCCGAAAACATCTGCAACCGTTACTTGCTCAGCGACAAACCTTAGTCAACAAGAGCGTGCGAGCCAAACAGACGAGAAATAAATCCCAAGAATCTGCCAGGGCCCAGTAGAAAAACAGCGAAAGTTCCACCAAAATGGAAGAAATCTAGAAGGTAATGACGACTTAGATCGAGAGGATAACGCTCCTCGCTGAACGAACTAGGGTTTCGAGGACTCACCTCTGTTGCCCGGCGGCATGGAATCGGGTGCGAAACCGTTGGGGGGGAGAACGGAGCAGTCGAAGAGCGGGGGAGATGGGAGGGAAAGTTAAAAGATGATGCAGAAGGGCGGCGATTTACTTTGCTCCAGCTGCGCTGTTGCTAACGTGCGCCGAGGGCCATGTTGTGTCTATCCTGCGCCATAGATCAAACTATCATGCTGGGTGGTCCCCACTCCCCACCCAACTTGCAATGCTGTCAAGGGCGGTCAGGATTCAGGAAGAATCATTGGGTACGAAACCCAATGAGAGAACGACACGGAGGCTTCCTGTCGGTTATTAGCATTATTTTCTTAGGAGTAATTTCAGTTAGTCTCTCCAAATTTAACTACCTTATATCAAATGTTCATGGATATTAAAACATCTCATATAAGTTCACAATAATTATTATACAATTATCTAAAGTCTTTATAATTTTTAAAAAAAATTAAATCAGATTCAACGTAATACTTTCTGTCTAAAATATCATTAATTTATTCAAAAATTTTAAAATAAATATTTTTTAAATTTATCATTTTACTCGTATACATTTACACCGTCGTCATTGTGGCGGTGCTTTGTGCGCGCAGCTTTGACTACAGGCCACCAGGCCTAGGTGCGCAACCACGCTCACAGGATGCTGGTGTCTGTTCGCAAGGCCTCGTGCGCTGGCGGTCGCATGAGTGGCCTTACAGGCACGAGGCGCGCGCAACCTCACCAACACGTAGCGGCCCTCATAGCTACTCGCGGCCACGCGCGAGGCAGCGCAAGTGACCCTCTCTTAGGAAGTCACGCGCGCGCCTCCCACACAGGTGGTCGCCACCGCAGTTGCTCGTGGTTGCATGTGAGACCTCGGGCGCAGAGTGGCCTTGGGAGTAGCCGGCCGCCATGGCGGTGGCAGATGACTCGATCCGACAGGCTTGCGTGGGTCTGGTGAAACTAAAAATAATGGTAACATGCTTTGAAAATTAATGATTAAGAGTATTCTGGTCATTTTAAAAATACTTAACAGATTCTATCATAGAAGAATAATGATGGCCTGTGTAATATTTTTTGCAAATTTAAATGACATATTTTGAAATTTATAAACTTTTGTATTACAGCAAGTGAATCTCAGGAGACTAAATAAAATTACTTTTTTTTATCATGTTATTAACTCATTATTGCTTCATACATTATACATAATATTCATTTTTGTTCCACATTACTTACATCGCTAAATTTTTTTTAAATATTATCATTTTTTAAAAAGTTAAATTATAAAATAATATGTATTTAAATAAGAATATTATATTTAAAATTATATATATATATAGTTTAAAAAATGTTGTTACCTAAGTATTTCATTTTTTATGTTTTTATCAAATATTTCTTGTGCTTCATAAATATTATATGAAAAAAAATCACTATATTTAATATGAAATAAGCATATTATATTGCAAATAAAATTTAATATTAAAAATTAATTATTTTTTACATCATATATTTAATTTAAATAAAAAATTATCTTTATTTTGCATCTTAATATATACTAAAATAATAACTAACTTATATGACATCTTTCATATATTCTAATAAAATAATTAACTTTATTTTACACTATTCACAATTTTTAATAAAAAAAATATCTTCATCAAACTTTAATATGTCATAAACAAAGAATTTAAAAAATGTATATAAATTAAAATATAATTATAAGTAGATTGTTGAGACCTATCTTTAAAATAAAACAAGTATTTGCTTTTGAGCTGATGCGTCGTCTTTAGTAGTATTTGAAAAGGGTTTATCTTTAACCTTAGCTCCACGAAGGAGACCCTGATTTGATAGCGAGTTCGCTATCTTGATTGCTATCAAGCTTTCTTCCCCTATCTCACCTTTGTAGACCTTGCCAAATGCCTCACTTCCAATAACTAAAGACTTATCAAAATTAGTTGTTACAGCTCATATTTCTTCGATATCAAACTTTTTACCTATTCTATTATTACTCATTAGACTACAAGCAAGTGAAAAGTGATTACACTAATCAAGTGTTTGTTGTGCTATCTATTATCTCATAAAGGTGTAAAGGGTACCAACTAAAAGGATTTTTTTGGTTAGCAAAATGTTTATTCTTCTTTTGAATTAATACCAAGCATAAAGCAATAGATGCCAATGATATTGTGATCAAAGAAGTAGATCCAATTGTTGATGTAGGAAACAGGGGATCCCAGAAGAGAGGAGAATGGAGAGCCCCGAGAGACAGTGGCGCACAATGAGTTAAGCCTGTTGACTGAGACTTAGATGAGAATAATATGCATCCAGAATAGCACGCAGGTATTTAAGGTGGTTTAGGGAAGAAATCCCCTACATCCACCTAGCTGTCAGTGAGAACTGATTTTACTAGAGAAAAAAAGAGAATGATCGAAAAGACCAGTACAATGAGCTAATAGAAAAAAGAGAGAGAAAGAGAGAGAGAGCTTTCTTTTATCTCAAGCTCTTGTTTACAAAGGTGATAGAAGAGGAATTCTGCTCTTTCAGATGTGTTTTTGATTCGAGCTTGTTCAAGGGTTTTTATAGGCAACGGACAACACAGCTCCGTCCTGTTTTTCCGGAAGAGAAAGGAATAAACAAACGCTGAGCCCATGCCATTTTCAGCCATTGGGGAAGCCAGTAGCAGGAAAAGGAGAGCTAGATTTTTTGATCTTGGTACTGCTTCTAGGGATCTTTGAGGACTGGAGCACGCGAGTCTTTGATTTACGTGTCTAGAAAAAGCGTTTTGTATTGAAAACGGCGCTGTAAGACCACGCCGACTGTGACAAGTGCAGCTGAGGAACATCGTCATTGATGTTGCTAGGGGTGATCCTGAATCGTCGTGGACGATGTTCGACTGAACCAGCGTAGCCGAGGTTTGACCGACGTTTGAGACCTGCGAGAATAAAAGCATTTAAATAAGAAATTAATGTCACCTGGGAGCCACGTGTATGGCGTGATGCAGCGCTAGAACCACGTGTTAACATCAACACTTATTGCAACCAAGATAGCTTTACTCTTATGCCCTTTTCTAAGAAATCCTCCTTCACCGCAACTGATCCTCTCTAGAGAATTAGCAAGGTTATTATTATGAGCAAATTTAAAATTCTTCTACCCATTTAGAAGTGCATTAGAGCTTGCAATTTTAGTGTGTAGCATTCCATGATCTAAATATAGATGTATTGTCCGCTTTAGTTTTAGGAAACTACGTGACTTGAGGACTTTTTAAGAGGTCACATCACTAAGATAAAGTGCGGCTCCTTGCAGGCTTCTAAGCGGATAAAAGATAGTAAGAGAATGAATCGTTGAATATCAAAAAGGGCGAGAGATCTTAAGCTGTATAAGTAGATTATTTATTATAATATGTATCATAAATTTAAAAATAATATACTTGATACCCCATGTGACGCCCATGGCTGATGAGGGTGGGGAGTATTTGCCGGGTAATGTCCCAAGAGAAAGAATCACTGGTGTAAAGTGCAACTCTTGATAGGCTTTTTATGTCAAATAATAAGTCGTGAGAGGGATACAAGAATGAATCTACCCACATCGAAAAGGGTCTGATCCTGAGCCGTATAAGTAGATAATGTAATCTAAAATAGTAAAGACCTTAAACTAATGATGGAAAACTCTGTAGTTAAACGTGTTTGGGCTGAAGTAGCATTGGGATAGGTGACTTTCTGGGAAGTGCTCAAGTCACGTAGTTTTTCTAAAGCCAAAACCTATCAGAGCTGACCTCCCACCGTATGATATGGTTCAAGGATGAACCAGACGGAAGCTGGTGGGCCTGTACTTCCCGTATTATGATGTGGTTTGAGGACGAACCAGACAGAAGCTGGTGGATCTGTACCTCTTACAGTATGATGTGATTCGAGGACAAACTAGATGGAAGCTGGAGTAGCATTGGGATGGGTAATATATATATATATATATATATATAACGTGATCTAAAATAGCAGAGACGTCTTTTTGGGTAAAATCCAAAAGGCAAAATCGTGAGACTAATAATGAAAAACTCTGTAGTTAAGTGTGCTTGGGTTAGAGTAGCATTGGAATGGGTAATCTCTTGAAAAGTGCTCAAGTTACGTAGTTTTTCAAAGTGAATAATACCTATACATTTGGATCACAAAATGTTACACCCCACATCAGTGGTATAAAAGTAATTTTTATATAATTTTTATTATGATAAATATATATAGTTTCTTAAATATTAGTAATTAATATAAAAATGATAAATTTATTGTAAAATATAAATAATTATTTTTTTAAGCTTGCTATGTAATGAATTGTTCTAAACAATCAGAATAACCAATGTCATTAACGTAAAATCGGTAGTGCAGTTGATTGAGTGAGTAGGGCATAATTTGAAATTTAATTTTTAAATTTTACTTTAAATCATGGCCGATTATAAATTGTTTTTTAATTAACATATTCATTAAATATATTTTATATATTAAAGTTTAATATATAAATTCATTTAAATATGATGTGCGAATTTATATACTAATTTCTGTATGTTAATTACGATAATATTTTACATTTAAAAGTTTTTATAATATATTTCAAAATATTTTAAATAAAAATGCAGTAAATTAAGAATTAAATTACTTTTATTTTGAACCGTCATTAAAAAAAACTAAATTATATTTAAATCAAATAAATATTTTTTTGGGATAATTATCTACATGCCACACAATTTAATTTTATTTACGTCTTACCCATCTATTTTTAATTAATTACACTATGCATACTCAAAACATTACAAAATCTTACATACACACATTTGAGTTAAAACTTAATCAAAATCTATTTAAAAAAAATATTCTATTACTAAATTATTTAAATTATATTTTTACTCTTAATAGTATATATTTTTCTCTTCCTCAATACCACACTAAAGCGCTGATTTGTCCTAAAGTCAATTCACGTTGCGGATGTCTTCTTCCTTTGCCTAAACATTAAAGTTTTAGGATTTTCACTCAAAATATATTTAAATATCTTTAAAATAATATGATGAACGACTCAATTTTTTTTAAATTTAATTATAGTTAGGTTATTGAAAAATTATGATTACTCATTATAATAGAAATAAGTTAAAATATATGTATGTAAGATTTTATAAGATTTTGAGTGTGCATAGCGTAATTAACTAAGAATGGACGAGTAAGACATAAATAAAACTAAATTATATGGCATGTAGATAATTATCCCATATTTTTTTCATTAGATATCTTTTTAGTTTGTTTTCTCGTCAAGATGACACTAACTCAAAACTAACTTGATTTTTGAGTTAATTTGACATTAACTTAATTTTTTTAAAATTTAATTATATGTTAATTTCAAGCTGATTTTAAATTATTAGTTTAAGGGTAAGACTCCATAGAAAGGTTTGAATAATGCAAACTATAAAATAAATTTTATATTATAAATATGTTATCAAAGTAACAGATAAGTTTAAATATGCAATATATTGTATTATAGCACATAATAATGATAACATTTTATAAATATTCTTGGCTGTAATATATGTTACAAAAATTATCATAATTGTAGGTCATGATACAATATATTGGTTCATTAAAGCTGGTTATTACAGAACTAATTTGCACAACTTCTAAATTCACTTTTAATTTTTCATGTTTTATTAAATAAATAGGAGATGAAGAGAGAAGATAAGAGAGTCAAAAATCCTGTTTGGCGCAAGGACTAAAATCAGGATCAAAATAGTACTAGTTTAAGAAACAATAATTATAATAATAAATAAATTTTTTAAATCATTCTATACAGATTATAATATAAAAAATATTATTTTACTTCATATACTTAATAATTTTTAATAAAAATATTAATTTTATTTCACATTCTAAATCAAAATACTCGATTCAAATATTTTTTAGTATAGGATATGAAATAAAGTAGATATTTTTATTAAAAATTATTAAATTTGTGAAGTAAAATAATATTTTTTATATTAAAAATTATGTAGAATAATTTAAAAAATTTATTTATTATTATTATTATTATTATTTTTAAATTAGTCCTGATTTTGAAAAAAAAGGAAAAAAGACTCAAAATAATTTGTATGATTAATTATAGGAATCTTAATAAAAGGCTTGTCCTATTTTAGTATTTTTGAACAAGTTTGTACTATAACATAATTACATAAGTCCAAATGTAATTTACCATTCTTAGAAAAAAAAAAAACATAAATAATAAATGAAAAAGGAGCATTTTAAATATATTTTTTATATTTAAATAATAGTGATCAATTGTTTATATTTTATGACACAGATATAATATTATTTTTTATGAAACACAGAAATTTTTGTATGTGCTTAAAATTAGTAAATATTATGTGTTGCATTTCTTGTGTTTTTTTTTTAATATAATAAAGGAAAGATATTATTCATCAGGCCTTCAACCCGCCAACAAGGCAAACTACTTGGCAAATGCCCAATACATGAAAAGTACATAATAATCTAAGCATGCCATTACAAGATATAGATTTAGGCCCAAGGCCCAATGTGAAACAAGTCCAAAATTTTCAGCCCAAAGAATTTGTAGGTCCAAGCAAAAAAGCATGGCCCAATGTATGATAATGCCTTCAAAGGCCCAGGCAGTGAGGCTGTAATAAAGCCCAGCCCAGGTCAAACAACCCAAGAAAAAAAGGCCCACTAGAATGCCCAAACATAATATAATTCCAAGCATGGCCCAGCTGAAGAGGCCCAATCCACAGTAAACAGATGCCCAAAACTTGGGAAGGAGAACTGAGACCCAAGGCCCAACCCATAATGTAAAACCAAAGCCCATTCATGAGGGGGCTGGTCCAAATGGAGCCCAGAAGTAGAGCCCATCCAGCATGGCCCAGCTAAAAAGGCCCATGCAGAATACAGCCCAGTCCAAGATGAGGAAAAACTGGGCCTAAGCCCACAGCAAGTCAAAGGAGATTTATAGCTGGGCCTAAGCCCAAAACAAATTAAGGTAAAATTAAAATAATGTAGGCTTACGACTAGCCATACAGAATACGCCCAAAAGAGTGGCCCATTAAGATGAGAAAGAGGGGCCCAAACAAGAAAAGATGGGCCCATTCTATGGATGGAAGATATATAAAGCAAACTACATGGGAGAGGCCCATTAGGTGAGGGCCACAAAGGCCCAATTAAGGATTCAAATGAAGTACGGAGTAGTAGCCCATCAAAAAAGGCCCAATCTAAAAAGCCTACGTAAAAGGCAGCCCAACCGTAGTGAGGATTTCAATGGTTCCTGGGAAGAGGAAGTATACCCCATCAACCATGGCCCAATCTGAAAAGCCCATGTAAGATGAAGGCCAACCTACGTTCAGATTTTATGGAAGCCCATTTTTGGGTTTGGGCCATAGCCCACCGCAAAAGGAGAATAGCACAAGCATGAGGCTGAATCTGTCCCTCCCGAAGCTAATGAATCCAGAGGGACCGACGGTGAAGGGGGACAGGCGGCGCACAACGAGCAAATCCCGCCCGAGCCCGCCAGCGTGATCCCATTGTAGTGGTATTGTCCGCTTTGGCTTTAGAAAAAGCGCGTGATTTGAGTGTTTCCTAAGAGGTCACCTATCCTAGTGCTAAACACGCTAAACTACGGAGCAGAAGATCACTCATTTTAGTACTACTCCAGCCCAAACACGCTTAACTATAGAGTTTTTCATCATTAGCCTCACGATTTTGCCCTAAAAGGCATCTCTACAATTTGAGATCAGGTTATCTACTTATACAATTCATGATTTCTCTCTTTTCGATGCGAGACGATTCATTCCTGTGCCCCTCTCACTCTCACCACTCATTATTCGGCCTAAAAGTCTGCCAAGAGCCGCACTTTATCTCAGTAATTTCTTTCTCTTAGGACATTACCCGACGATGAGTATCATTAACCATCAAACAATGCATTCATTTATAGATAAAAGCAATAATGAAAGTTTATATCTAGAACTTTTTGATTATTTATTAGAACATATAACCTTCAACACCACGAAATGTAGCTTATGTTTAGTATTACACATAAATAGCATGGTATGTAATGTAAAAGAAAAAAAATGGATTGAATTAATATTCCTTAGATAAATCCAATAACATGTATTTTCAATACAAGTCAGTTAAAGACAGTTCAAAAAACAACTACAACCAATAGTTAAAATGAATTCAATTATAATTCCGTTGATTTAAACTCGAGCAAAAACATCAAAATTTCAGAAGTTGAAACGTAATCACTTCAATTGTATCATACGAGTTGAGTTCAAACTAATTGAACTGAAATCAAAATGCAAACTAAGCTTGTTTCAATCCATTAAATCAATCAAGTAAATTCACGTAATTTACTGAATGAGTTTCAAATTTCAAAGATACTTGTCAGTCCTACACAATAATGAACTTTTCGCAGATAATAAGAAGAAATTTAGATCATAGGAAGCTTCTCACCTTTCAAATGCTTTGTTTTCTCTTGTTATATGTCCTTCTCATCCACTTCTCTTGCGCAGAGGTGAGATTTTGATGGAAGGGAAGAGGGGAAGCAGAGGGTTGAGATGAAAGCTCAGCAGGAAGAGCAGCAGCAGTGCTGTTGAAGACGTTTAAGACCATGAAAGCCAAAATAGGAGAGAGATCAAGTGTTCCACCAATGGGAGGAATCAGCCCACGAAATATGTTCAGATATGGATCACAGAGGGTGCTGAAAATAAGCAAATGCCCAAATTATTCATCAGAAACTTGTAGAGAAAAGGGGATAATCTCGTAACAATAGAAAAGAGAATATTTCGTACACACATTTAAATCCTTCGAGTAAACAACAATGCTATATACAAGCGCAAACTACTTAACATCATATATAATGATCATATCTCAAGTTATTCAGTCTTCCCCTTCATCCCCGTTGACATCGTGACTAGAATATCATCAAATTTGCGTGAAACTTACATAGGTTAACAGTGGACATAAATGTACCAACTCATCTAATCTTCTATAGGTATCACATGAACCTTTTCTTAATACAATAAAATTTAATGCTACCTAGATTAGAGCAAAAACTCATCTATCTGAACATTCACATCTTAGCTAAATATCTATTATTCAGCTACCCAATATTCATTCTTATATACCAAAGTTGATCAAATATTAGCCTTTTGGCCCCGTTTGTCTAGAAATTTAAAATTAACCTAGTTTAATTTTAACCAAGCATATCACATCACACATAAAATTTAATATTAAAAATTAAATTTATTTCACATCCTACATATATTACTAAAATAATAACTAACTTATATCACATCCCTCACATATTCCAACATAATAACTAACTTTATATCATATCCCTCACATATCCCAACATAATAACTAACTTTATTTCACATCATTCATAACTTTTAATAAAAAATATCTCTATCCAAATTTAATTTTAACCTTCTTAAATTTAACCTTACAAACAAACACACCCATGTTTTAAGTTTTAACTTGATAAATACCTTCCAATCATATAATATACTCTTTTGCACTCTTCCATTTTACCGGTCTTAATCTTGCATATTACATATAAACCTTATCGTTTATATACATAGCATAAAAAATTACCAATAAAAGAAAATTAATAACAGTTAACATTTGCAGAAAAATGCAATATTTTTTGTAAATTTTAGGTCTTGTTTAGCAATAGAATAAAAAAATATCTTGGTTGATTTTTTTTTGACTATTTTCAAAAAAATGTATAATAAGAAATAAAGTAAATTAATTATATTAAAAATTATGTTAAATGTAAAATAAAATTGATTGATTTATTAAAAATTATGTAGCTATAAAATAAAGTAATTATCTAATGCTGAAGTTTGTATAGAATAATATATAAAATAAATTTAAATTTTAGTTATAACTAAAATTAGCAAAAAAATTTAGTTTATTACGAAACAGAGCTTTAGTAATGTTCAGGTATTTATTCATTTATTTAATAATAAAAATTTGAATTTTATTTGTTATAATTTATTATATTTAATTAATTTTGGATAATGATTAATTTATAATTTATTTGAAATCCGAATAAGTATCAAAGAGAAATTAATTTAAATTAATTATTATAATTTTTCATCCTTATCCCTTAAGAGATTTGACTAAATAACACCATTAGAATAATCTAGAATCTAATTACGAAGAAGGGGTAATTAAGTTTTTAATTAATTAATTAATTAATTTGGAGCCTAAAATACGGAAAGATTTAAGGGAAGAAACATTTTTATCGTTTCTTTTCTCCCGTATGAACTCGCCGGCCCTAACAAGAGAGAGAAAAGAAAATCGGGTGAGAGAAGGAGAGGAAGAGAAGGAAAAGAAACCAAGGCAATTTTGCAAAATTCTCTTCCGTATTCGTCTAGAATCATTTACAACGTGAAGATAGACCGCTTTGAAGCTTAAGGAGGGGAGAATTGGAGGATTTTGGTGAGGATTCTAAGAAACTTTATTAGAAATTTCGTCATGGTGAATAAGAGGTAGGCGTGCAATGAGGCTTATCATTTTTAAGCTCGAAATTATAATAAAATAGCATAATTTAAGTTATATGGATTAATTACATGCTTGGGTAGAATTGGCTAAAGAATTCATGAATTTTTCTCTACTCAATATCTCACTCCCTTTATGAATCGACATTCATGATTGTACTCTTATTTTGGTGTAATAATAAATAAATTTTTATAAACAACAGTTTAATTCGTGATTTTTGTATGAAATGATTCAACTTAAGATTATTTCGATAAAATGTATTTAAACTTATAATATTATTTTGCAAGTTAATAATAATTCTTGAAATTTAGAGATTTAAAAATAAATTTTTGGATGTATGATATTGCACAAATAAAAGAATACAATTCACCCTCTCTGTGCCTTTGAAGTATGAAACAAATAAAAGTATTTGCGTGCCTTTAACTTATGGAATAGTGGTTATAAATATATATATATTTATATACATTATAATTTGTTATTAGGAAAACAAGTTGTAATATTAAATATTAATATAGAAAATAAAGTGAATGATTAAAATACTATGATGCAATGATTAAACTTGTTTTACCTAGAGGTGATTACAATTTACATAAATGCCAATGATAACTTAAAGGTGAAAATTGATAATTCTATTTGTAAAGATGATAATTGTATTTTTTTAAGTGAAATAACGGTTGTGAAATTATTGATGCGATAACTGAATTAAAATATTGAAAATTTCATGATAGTCACTCATGCCTGCTCAAGCTATGATTTGATTGTCAATGATCTTTGAGGTGACATTAACTTTGATTTGATAAATTCCACAAGGCGATATAAAATCCATGAGGTGATAATGCCACGAGGTAATAAAGGAAGTGAAAGTGGAAGTGAAGTGACATTATGAGCATTCCAGGTCCCTTAATGAAAGATAACAAATAATTAAAAAATGTGCATTATTATTTATTTTTGTACCTTGATACATGTTCGTAAATTTTTGTATTATCTAATTGTATTATTGTGATGTAATTAATTATATATAGAAACATTTGACATAAAAAAATTATGATCATATACTTGTTTGACTTATTTTATTTTGACCTTTTCAGTCCATATTGTTTAGGACTGATGCCATTTTTATGATAGGTACTGCAAGACAAAATGATGCACAAGAAAAAGGAGTTCATGATGAAGAGAAATCATAGAACAAGCTAGAATATTATCTTTTATTTAGTTTGCTCTTAAATCATGAACATTTGAATGATGTAGCTGGTATGACGAGATTTATTATTTATTTTTAATGTTAACTTAGATGATAGTATATCAACTTATAGTAGAGAGCTATAGAGTTTTATTTTAGATATTTGATGTTTAATTTTTTCATTATTTCTATTATTTTTAGCTAGCTCTGGTTATTCTCTTTATCACAATGTCATGATCCTAATTTATTGTTGTTTAGTCCGTGTTGTGTTAGTCATAGGAGACTATAATAAATTGGGGTGTGACAGCTTTAGTGTTGTGTGTATTGGTCAATAATAATTTTGTTAGTGTTAAACAAGTAAAAATCCTTTTGTTTCTCTCTGTTGTGTAGGTTCAAACCCTTATGGGAAAACAGAGAAAGTTGAAGAAAACGGATAATTCTAAAAATTGGGGATAATATGTGTACCTCAGAGGGCTGACGATGGCCGGAGGGGAGTTAGGGAACCAAGTAAGAACAAGTCTAACAATCAGAAGACTATTATAGATGTTCAAGAAGCTCGTAATGCCGTTCGCCACCACTATTCCCGCCACCGAGTCACCCGGCAGAATTGCGGCAAAGTTATGAACCGATTTTGCGCTGCGATGCCCACTAGGGTTTCGGCAACAAGCCTAGCAGAAGAATCGAAAAAAGGAAAAATCAAATGCCATCCGAGCCAAACGAGAAGGATTTCACCGTAGATTGCCTGGGAGAGGAAGGTGCGGATGTCAGAGGAGACTGAGAAAAGGGGTCCAAGAAGGGGCATGTCGCCAACCGCGGAGGCGAAGGATCGGAGAAGGCGATCTGCTGCGGCGGCAGCGGCGGAGAAGGGATCGGGAAGAGGAGGCTTCGAGTGGAAGCCGAATGCGGAGGAGAGGAGAGCATCTTGAGGAGATTCCGCGGGCGGCGGAGCGGGCGAAGGGAGGGGAGCCATGAGCAGTACCCTGTACCCTTGAGCTCGAGCGCGCAGGGTTTCGGCGATGGTGGATTTAAAGAGGGAGGGGGATGAGAAGATAACGTTATGACGTGGATGACCTAGCTGCCGTTGATGGGAGTTGTCCGTTTGTCTGACATCCAACGGTCAGAAACTTTTTTTTTGACGGTTCAGGGCTTACAATTTTTTTTTTAATTCTTTTATAGACCGTAAATGGCTAAAATTTTTAACTATAATTAAAATTTAAACTTATTTTAAAAATTATTTTATATCATATTTTATATAAATTTTAAAATTAAGTAATTACTTTATTTTATATTTAAATAATTCTTAATAAATTAATTAATTTTATTTTATATTTAATATAATTAATTCACTTTATTTTATATTATACATATTTTTAAAATTAACTAAAAAATTTAATCAAATCATTTTTTTTATCCTCTTATTAAATCAAATCTCAGGGCTTACATTTCTTAGCAATCATTAAACAAAAATGCCATCTTGTAAATTAGCAGATCCCATTTTCTGTACAATAAAAAAAATTATATCATATTCCATATAATTCGTATTATAAAAAATATATATTTTTTGTTCATCAATTTTTTTTCATGTTTACTTTTACTTCACATGCGTATGTCAACACACTAAAATTAGTCATAAAAAATAATAAAAGAGAATCTAAATATTCAGTCATTTCTTAATTCTTTCAATAAATAAAAATCATTCCACATTACTGATACAATATTATATTATGTTATATAAATATATTTATTTATTTATTTATGTATGTATGTATGTATGTATGACTTAGTAGGGGTAATTCACAGAGTACTCAAGTTTGTTAGCTTAATTTTATGTTTACAAAATTACTTGATGTAAAATTCACATGAAATGTAAATTAACATGATTGTTAATAAATATTATTTTTTATCATAATTATAAGTGCTACCCATAAAGCAAATGTATTTAATATTTAATACTTGAACCTATCATTTGCCTATGCCAGTCCAATACTCAAATAAAATTACTCATATTATGTAAACTTCTTGATTTTCAACGATGCTCATGATATAGCTCGAGTTTGATTAGATTAAACCTCCTTAGATAAATCTTACATCAAGAGCTTGGTATTGCATTGCTTTAGCTTCTCATAGCAGCTTGTATCTCTTTCGAATTTCATCATCTCTATCATTTTTTTTTGGTTCTTCAAGCTTTTTCTTAAATCTCACCTTTATTTTAAGGAGTATAATCGTTCTATAGTTTTAAAGTAAATCGTGGAATAGATATTCACTTCTTTGGCTCTTCGAAGCCATATTTCTTATAGATTTTTTTAATCGGTCAATATTCAAGTTTGGCTTTTCAGTGTTCTAAAACTCACATTCTCAATGATTTTACCACAATGAATGCAAGGATTGTAAATTTAAAGTACAAAAGTAAAATATTATTTAATCTTTAATAGATCTTCAAAAATAAATACTGGGTGTTGCGTAATATATTAATAAGTTTTAAAAGAGTTAAAAGATAAATTATATATTTTCATTATTAGAGTGGCAATATGCACCTCACCTTTTTTGAGAAATTCGTGTATTAACTTGGTAGCAACAATATCGTCTGTAAAATAATCACTAGCATTTTCAAGTAAGAGAATCCAGAACTAATAGGCCAATCTACAAAAATCATGTTTACAATCTGGAAAGACAAAAAGGGCCGAAATATTTAAAATAAAATATATTAGAATTTTCACAGAAGGTTAAATAGTTGTACTAAGTTGCTTACTGCATAAAAATTAGTAGATATAGTGGAAAGTTTGCCATCAAACTCCCTAACATTGAGTTTCAAAGAACTTGAAAATGTAAGTCAATACAACGTAAATAAATCATCAAGATTTACGAAATATTCGCATGGAAAAGATTCCCGGAGTTATATAATAGATTTAAAATATTATAATACATATAAGTACAAAAGAATGATATTGATGCATTAATCAGGCTTTTCAAATTAAAATATTTATATCACTGATCAATTCAAGCATGTTCAGTAACAATAATCAATTTCTTTATCAAGAAAACTGTCAAGCATGATTGAATTTTGAACTGTTTAAAATGATCGTTTTATTTTCACATGAATAAACTCAAAAAACTAATATACATATTTAGTACTCAAAATATATTATAAATACATTTATTATTAAGCAATGCTATAATAATCAAATTTATATTTATTATTCATAGATTAATTGTTCATATAATGTATATTATGATATTTTCAAATATAGAATTTATAATGAAATTATTTTATTTTTGAGCATAATTCAACATTTATGTGTATAAATATATATGCTAAAGATATTTTCAAATTTGAAAATATTTCACATCTAACACTATTAAGGTTTTTATTTACATAAGCCAAGCAAAAGAGACTGGTCAGCAAACTTCATGGTAGTTTTCAATTACTGTTTTGCTACAAGTTGTGTTATCACGACTATCGAATAGGTAGGTATTCTTCTTCCTCTTGCATGTATGACTCTACCTTCACGATCCTTAAGGAGAAAACCAACAATCGCAATTCCATTATCTTTAAAAGAGTCATCAAAATTAATCTTAATTCACCTAGAAGGGGTATTCAGCTGTTAAGTGTTTAGACATGTAACACCGCATAAGCTCAACGAAGGAATCTAGATGGCTTGAGATTAATCTCGATTAAGCTTCTGATGGTAAAAGTAATGGCCTAGGGTGGCAAGGTAACCAACCATGAACTTTAGCATTTCTAACTTTCTCCCGTTTGTTTCCAACTTAAAAATTAACCTGGTTTAATTTTAACCTGACATATCACATCATACATAAAATTTAATATTAAAAATTAATTTTATTTTACATCCTACACACATTACTAAAATAATAACTAACTTATATCACATCCCTCACATATCCCAATATAATAACTAACTTTATATCGCATCCCTCACATATTCCAACAAAATAACTAATTTTATTTCACATCATTCATAACTTTTAATAAAAAAATATCTCTATCCAAGTTTAATTTTAACCTTGTTAAATTTAACCTTACAACCAAACAGTAGATAGTATAAAGTAAAGTGTCTATCCTTCTTATCACTTCACATCACATTTCTTCTCTGACTTTGTCTCCAATCCACCAATAATTATTGAAGACATTGTACTTGGTTATCACGAAAAGTTCTCGAACTCTCTCTTTAATTATTTTATCTTCTAGTAAAGACATCTATTGAATGATTTGAATCTTTTATGAACTATTTTAACATTTACAAGTTGTCTTCCTCCCTCCAACAACTATGCAAAAATATTTTTGTGTTTTGCTAAACTTAATTATTTTCCTATTCAAATTCAAATTAAATGATAATTTTTTTATAATATTTCAACCCTTTTATTTTATCTTCTAAAAACATTGTGACACATTTGTATTTACTTTAGAATGAAGCATGCCAGGAGCACTTGAGCCTTCACCTTCTTGTCTTTTCAAAAATTTTATTCCTTCTTTCTTCTTAAAAATGGAGTAAACTGAACTACGAATGTTGCATAATTATTTTTTCTTAACTAAACATCCCCTAATCAAATTATTTATCTCCTCTATTAATACTAAATACATTAATATATTACCAACTATAGGCATAAAGACTATTATTAAGTTAAAATGCCTCAATATATATCAAATCAATTGCTAAATAAGAGTATTCTACTAAATTACTGTGACATAACAAATGTAAGTTGTGTAACTATGAGAATTTAGTTGGAACGCCTTGACATGTAATAGAACAGTGTCTAAATGTTAATATTATCTTAAAATAAAATAAAAAAACCATTGTATTATTGAGTGATTGCTAGAATTTAGTTTAAATAACTTGATATATAATGAAACGATCTCTAAATACATGTATTATGCTTAAATTTGTCAATATAACATTGAATAATTGTATAATTTTTACTCTTCAATTTAAAATATTGATATGAAATAAATAAATCTCTATAGACATCTATTAAGTTGAAATACTTTGAAATACTACTGATATTAAGACAAAATATTTTGATATGCACTAAATAAATCTCAAAACACGTCTATTCGTTTTCATAATTTGATATAACAGATATACATTATGAAATTCTGAGTATTAACTTATAATACCTTAGTATGTAAAACATCGACTCTTTAATGCAAAGATTATATTCAAATACATTGGTAAGTCATTGAGTAGCTACGTAATTAACAGAATTCTGATAAAATAATTTGATATGCACCGAATTAGCCTCTAAATATGTGTTTTTAACCTAAATACATTGATACACTAATGACTAATTGTATAATAATAACTGTTCAGTTCAAATACGTTAACACTAAACAAATTAGTTTTTGAAAACATTTATTGATGAAAATACAATGATATACTTTCAAATAGTTGTATAATGTTTGTACTAAGATAAAATAACTTGACATAAATTAAATAAGTCTCTATACACATATATTCAGGCTAAATACATCTATTTGACTAATATAAAGTTGTGTAATTACGATAATTATACGGAAATACCATTATACATAGTGAATCGATGTCTGAATGCTAGTATCTTGTTCAAATGCATTGAAAAAATATCGAATGGACATAATTGTTAGTATTCTGTTAAAATATTATATTACACAACAAGTGAGACTCTAAAAAGCATATATTTAGATCTATTAAATAATGACATCTATACCATTATTCACTGTAGTACTATTAAATTTAATCTAAATATATGCTTTTAGAGTCTCGCTTGTTGCATATGACAGTGGTTTAACACAATACTAACAATTGTAAGCCCATTTGATATTTTTTCAAAGCATTTGAACAATATACTAGCTTTCAGACATCGATTCACTGCATATAATGGTAATTCGATATAGTTCTCATAATAACATAACTTATATTAGTCAACTAGATATATTTAAAAAGAATACACATGTATAAAGTCATTTTCGAAACATATTAGTATAGTTTGCCTTAATATCAGCAATTATATAACTGTTTAGTAATATATTAAAGTAATTTAACTTAATAATGCCTATAAAGATTTATTTTCTTAAAAGTATTTAGCGATAGTTTCATTATATATCAAGTCATTTAAACTAACTTTTAGCAATCACGCAATAATTCAATAGTTTTCTCATTTTACTTTAAAATAATATTAATATTTAGACAATGTTATATCACATTTCAATGTGTTTCAACCAAATTCTCGCAGTTACATAATTTACATTTGTTATATCACCATAATTTTTTTTAATACATCAATATAGCAAACATTAGGTGTGTAATCAGAGTCTTCTGTTAAAAAACTTTCATATAGACAAAATTAAAGTCAAATTGCATATATTATCTTCAAATATAATAAAAATTAATTGAATACTCACACAATTGCTTGTATTCTATTAAAATAATTTATTATGCAACGAATCGTACTCTAAATGCATGTACTCCACTTGAATTCAACGTAATAAATAGCTGCAAAAACATCACTATTCAACTCAAATTCATTGATATGTCATAAATCAGACCCTAAAAGAGCCTATTCTCTTAAAATTAATTAATATACTGACAAATAGATGTGTAATTATAGGTATTATATTAAAACACAATCAAATGTTCCTAATAGATCACCAAATATCAATTTTCGATTAAAATACATCGATATAGCAAATATTAGGTGTGTAATCAAAGTATTATGTTAAAAACCTTCATATAGACAAGATTAAAATCAAATTGCATACATTCTCCTCAAATATAACAAAAATAAATTGAATACTCACACAATCGCTTGTATTTAATTAAAATAACATATTATGTATTGAATCATACTCTAAATGCTTGTACTTCACTTGAATTCTACGTAATACAATAAATAGCTGCAAAAACATCACTATTCAACTCAAATTCATTGATATGTCATAAATCAGACCCTAAAAGAGCTTATTCTCTTAAAATTGATCGACATACTGACAAATAGAGGTGTAATTATAGGTATTACATAAAAACACAATCAAATGTCCATAATAGATCGCCACATATCATTTTTCAACTAAAAAACATCAATATAGCAAACATTAGGTGTGTAATCAGAGTATTATGTTAAAAATCTTCATATAGACAAGATTAAAGTTAAATTGCATCTATTCTCTTCAAATACATTTAAAACTAATTGAATACTTACACAATTGCTTGTATTCAGTTAAAATAACTTATTATACAATGAAATTGCATTAGGATTTGATTTATAACATATCAATAAATTTGAGTTGAATAGTGATTTTTTTTGCACGTATTCATTGCATTACGTTGAATTCAAGAGGAGTACATGCATTTAGAGTACGATTCATTGCATAATAAGTTATTTTAACTGAATACAAGCAATTGTGTGAGTATGCAATTAGTTTTTATTATATTTGAAGAGAATATATGCAATTTGACTTTAATCTTGTCTATATGAAGGTTTTTTAACATAATATTCTGATCACACCTAATATATTGCTATATTGATGTATTTCAAACGAAAAATGAATTGTGGCGATCTATTTGGGACATATGATTGCGTTTTAATATAATACATACAATTATAAAACTTGTTAGTATATCGATCAATTTTAAAAGAATAGGCTCTTTTAGGGACTGATTCATGACATATCAATGAATTTGAGTTGAATAGTGATGTTTTTGTAGCTATTTTTTGCATTACGTTGAATTCAAGAGGAGTACAAGCATTTAGTGTACGATTTATTACATAATAAGTTATTTTAATTGAATACAAGCAATTGTGTTAGTATTTTAACATAATACTCTGATTACACTCCTAATGTTTGCTATATGGTTGTATTTTAATCGAAAATTAATATTTGACGATCTATTAGGGTCATTTCATTGTGTTTTAAAGCAATACCAAAATTACATATCTATTTGTCTGTATATCGATCATTTTTAAGAGAATAGGCTCTTTTAGGATCTGATTTATGACATGTCAAGGAATTTGAGTTGAATAGTGATTTTTGGCAACTATTCTTTGAATTACATTGAATTCAAGTGGAGTACAAGCATTTAGAGTAGGATTCATTGCATAATAAGTTATTCTAATTGAATACAAGCAATTGTGTGAGTATTCGATTAGTTTTAATGTATTTGAAGAGAATATATGCAATTTGACTTTAATCTTGTCTATATGAAGGTTTTTTAACATAATACTCTGATTACATTCCTAATATTTGCTATATTGATGTATTTCAATCGAAAATTGATATTTGGCTATATTGATTTATATCGATCAGTATATCGATCAATTTTGAGAGAATAGGCTCTTTCAGGGTTTGATTTTTGACATATGAATGAATTTGAGTTCAATACTGATATTTTTGTAACTATTCATTGCATTACGATAAATTTAAGTGGAGTACAAGCATTTAGAGTACGATTCATTGCATAATAAATCATTCTAACAGAATACAAGCAATTGTGTGAGTATTCAATTATTTTTAATGTATTTGAAGAGAATATATGCAATTTGACATTAATCTTATCTATATGAAGGTTTTTTAACATAATACTCTGATTACACTCCTAATATTTGCTATATTGATGTATTTCAATCGAAAATTAATATTTGGCGTTATATTAGGCACATTGGATTTGGTTTTAATGTAATTACACATCTATTTATCAGTAAATCAATCATTTTAAGAGGATAGGCTCTTTTAGGGACTGATTCATGATATATCAATGAATTTGAATTGAATAGTGATGTTTTTGTAGCTATTTTTTGCATTACATTGAATTCAAGTGGAGTACAAGCATTTAGTGTACGATTTATTGTATAATAAGTTATTTTAACTGAATACAAGCAATTGTGTGAGTATGCAATTAGTTTTTACTATATTTAAAGAGAATATGTG
>KZ451993.1:1300912-1318639 GCA_002786265.1 Apostasia shenzhenica
GCTATTTGACTTTAATCTTGTTTATATGAATATTTTTTAACATAATACTCTGATTACACACCTAATATTTGCTATATTGATGTATTTCAATCACAAATTGATATTTGACGATCTAATAGAGTCATTTGATTGCGTTTTAATGTAATACCTATAATTTCATATCTATTTTTCAGTATATCGATTAAATTTACGAGAATAGGGTATTTTAGGCTCTGATTTATGACATATCAATGAATTTGAGTTGCATAGTGTACGATTCATTATATAATAAGTTATTTTAACTGAATACAAGCAATTGTGTGAGTATGCAATTAGTTTTTACTGTATTTAAAGAGAATATGTGCAATTTGACTTTAATCTTGTCGATATGATGGTTTTTTAACACAATACTCTGATTACACACCTAATGTTTGCTATATTGATGTATTTCAATCGAAAATTGATTTGTCGCGATGTATTAGGGACATTTGATTGCGTTTTAATGTAATGCCTATAATTACACATGTATTTGTCAGTATATCGATCTATTTTTAGAGAATATGCTCTTTTAGGGTTTGATTTTTGACATATGAATGAATTTGAGTTGAATACTGATATTTTTGCAGCTATTCATTGCATTACGTTGAATTCAAGTAGAGTAAAAGCATTTAAAGTAGGATTCATTGCATAATAAGTTATTTTAACTGAATACAAGTAATTTTGCGGGTATTTAATTAGTTTTTATTGTATTTGAAGAGAATATATGCAATTTGACTTTAATCTTGTCTATATGAAGAATTTTTAACATAATACTCTGATTACACACCTAATATTTGCTATATTGATGTATTACAATCACAAATTGATATTTGACGATCTAATAGGGTCATTTGATTGCGTTTTAATGTAATACCTATAATTACATATCTATTTGTCAGTATATCGATTAAATTTACGAGAATAGGGTATTTTAGGCTCTGATTTATGACATATCAATGAATTTGAGTTGCATAGTGAAGTTTTTGCAGTTATTCTTTGCATTACGTTGAATTCAAGTGGAGTACAAGTATTTAGAGTATGATTCATTGCATAATAAGTTATTTTAACTGAATACAAGCAATTGTGTGAGTATGCAACTAGTTTTTATTATATTTGAAGAAAATATATGCAATTTGACTTTAATCTTGTCTATATGAAGGTTTTTTAACATGATATTCTGATTACACACCTAATATTTTGCTATATTGATGTATTTCAATCGAAAAATGAATTGTGGCGATCTATTTGGGACATATGATTGCGTTTTAATATAATACCTACAATTATACTTCTTGTTGTTAGTATATCGATCAATTTTAAGAGAATATGCTTATTTAGGGACTGATTCATGACATATCAATGAATTTGAGTTGAATAGTGATGTTTTTGTAGCTATTTTTTGCATTACATTGAATTCAAGTGGAGTACAAGCATTTAATGTACGGTCCATTGTATAATAAGTTATTTTAAGTGAATACAAGCAATTGTGAGTATGCAATTAGTTTTTACTATATTTATAGAGAATATGTGCAATTTGACTTTAATCTTGTCGATATGATGGTTTTTTAACATAATACTCTGATTACACACCTAATGTTTGCTACATTGATGTATTTCAATCGAAAATTGATTTGTCGCAATGTATTAGGGACATTTGATTGCGTTTTAATGTAATACCTATAATTACACATGTATTTGTCAGTATATCGATCAATTTTGAGAGAATATGCTCTTTTAGGGTTTGATTTTTGAAATATGAATAAATTTGAGTTGAATACTGATATTTTTGCCGCTATTCATTTCATTACGTTGAATTCAAGTGGAGTACAAGCATTTAAAGTAGGATTCATTGCATAATAAGTTATTTTAACTGAATACAAGTAATTGTGCTGGTATTCAATTAGTTTTTATTGTATTTGAAGAGAATATATGTAATTTGACTTTAATCTTGTCTATTTGAAGGCTTTCTAACATAATACTCTGATTACACACCTAATATTTGTTATATTGATGTATTTCAATCACAAATTGATATTTGACGATCTATTAGTGTCATTTGATTGCGTTTTAATGTAATACCTATAATTACATATCTATTTGTCAGTATATCGATTAAATTTACAAGAATAGGGTATTTTTGGCTCTGATTTATGACATATCAATGAATTTGAGATGCAAAGTGAAGTTTTTGCAGTTATTCTTTGCATTACGTTGAATTCAAGTGGAGTACAAGCATTTAGAGTAGGATTCATTGCATAATAAGTTATTCTAACTGAATACAAGCAATTGTGTGAGTATTCGATTATTTTTAATGTATTTGAAGAGAATATATGCAATTTAACATTAATCTTACCTATATGAAGGTTTTTTAACATAATACTCTGATTACACTCCTAATATTTGCTATATTGATGTATTTCAATCAAAACTTGATATTTGGCATTCTATTTGGCACGTTGGATTTGGTTTTGATGTACCTATAGTTACACATCTATTTATCAGTAAATCAATCATTTTAAGAGAATATACTTATTTAGGGACTGATTCATGACATATCAATGAATTTGAGTTGAATAGATGTTTTTGTCGCTATTTTTTGCATTACATTGAATTCAAGTGGAGTACAAGCATTTAGTGTACGATTTATTGTATAATAAGTTATTTTAACTGAATACAAGCAATTGTGTAAGTATGCAATTAGTTTTTTACTGTATTTAAAGAGAATATGTGCAATTTGACTTTAATCTTGTCGATATGATGTTTTTTAACATAATACTCTGATTACACACCTACATTTTGCTATATTGATGTATTTAAATCGAAAATTGATTTGTCGCGATATATTTGGGACATTTGATTACGTTTTAATGTAATACCTATAATTACACATGTATTTGTAAGTATATCGATCAATTTTGAGAGAATAGTAAAGTTTTTACCTCTATTCATCGCATTACGTTGAATTCAAGTGGAGTATAAGCATTTAGAGTATGATTCATTGCATAATAAGTTATTTTAACTGAATACAAGCAATTGTGTGAGTATTCGATTAGTTTTAATGTATTTGAAGAGAATGTATGTAATATTACTTTAATATTATCTATATGAAGGTTTTTTAACAAAATACTCAGATTACACTCCTAATATTTGCTATATTGATGTATTTCCGTCGAAAAATGATATGTGACAATCTATTAAGGACATTTGATTGTGTTTTAAGGTAATACCTATAATTAAACATCTATTTGTCAGTATATCGATCAATTTTAAGAGAATAAGCTCTTTTAGGGTATGATTTATGATATATTAATGAATTTTAGTTAAATAGTGATGTTTTTGCAGCTATTCGCAGCATTACGTTGAATTCAAGGGCGTACAAGCATTTAGAGTATGATTCATTGAATAATAAGTTATTTTAACTGAATTCAAGCAATTGTGTGAGTATTCAATTAGTTTTTAATGTATTCGAAGAGAATATTTACAATTTAACTTTAATCTTGTCTATATGAAGGTTTTTTACATAATATTCTGATCACACACCTAATATTTTGCTATATTAATGTATTTCAGTCGAAAAATAATTTATAGCGATCTATTTGGGACATATGTTTGCGTTTTAATATAATACCTATAATTACACATCTATTTATCAGTATATCGATCAATTTTGAGAGAATAGGCCCTTTTAGGGTTTGATTTATGACATATCAATGAAATTGAGTTGAATAGAGATACTTTTGCAGCTATTCATTGCATTACGTTTAATTCAAGTAAAGTACAAGCATTTAGAGTACGATTTACTGCATAATAAGTTATTTTAACTAAATACAAGCAATTGTGTGGGTATTCAATTAGTTTTTATTGTATTTGAAAAGAATATATGCAATTTGACTTTAGTCTTGTCTATATGAAGATTTTTTAACATAATACTCTGATTACACACCTAATATTTGCTATATTGATGTATTTCAATCACAAATTGATATTTGACGATCTATTTGGGTCATTTGATTGCGTTTTAATGTAATACCTATAATTAAACATTTATTTGTCAGTATATCGATCAATTTTAAGAGAATATACTCTTTTAGGGTCTGATTTATGACATATTAATGAATTTTGGTTAAATAGTGATGTTTTTGCAGCTATTCGCTGCATTACGTTGAATTCAAGGGGCGTACAAGCATTTAGAGTATGATTCGTTGCATAATAAGTTATTTTTACTGAATACAAGCAATTGTGTTAGTATTCAATTAGTTTTTATTATATTCGAAGAGAATATTTACAATTTGACTTTAATCTTGTCTATATAAAGGTTTTTTAACACAATACTCTGATTACACACCTAATATTTGCTATATTGGTGTATTTCAATCGAAAATTGATATTTGCGATGTATTAGGGACATTTGATTGCGTTTTAATGTAATACTTATAATTACTTATATCTATTTATCAGTATATCGATCAATTTTGAGAGAATATGCTCTTTTAGGGTTTGATTTATGACATATGAATGAATTTGAGTTGAATAGTGATATTTTTGCAGCTATTCATTGCATTACGTTGAATTTAAGTGGAGTACAAGCATTTAGAATATGATTCATTGCATAATAAGTTATTTTAACTGAATACAAGTAATTGTGTGAGTATTCAATTAGTTTTTTTGGTATTTGAATAGCGTATTTGAAATTTAACTTTAATCTTGTCTGTATAAAGGTTTTTTAATATAATACACTGATTACGCACTTAATGTTTGCTATATTTACGTATATCATTTGAAAATTGATTTTTGGCGATCTATTTGTGATATTTGATATTGTTTTATATAACACCTATAATTACACATCTATTTGTCAGTATATCGATCAATTTTACGAGAATATGCTTTTTTAGGGTCTGATTTATGACATATCAATGAATTCGAGTTGAATAGTAAAGTTTTTGGTGCTATTCATCGCATTACGTTGAATTCAAGTGGAGTATAAGCATTTAGAAAAGGATTTATTGCATAATAAGTTATTTTAACTTAATACAAGCAATTGTATGAGTATTCGATTAGTTTAATGTATTTGAAGAGAATATATGCAATTTGACTTTAATCTTGTCTATATGAAGGTTTTTTAACATAATACTCTGATTACACTCCTAATATTTGCTATTTATATGTATTTCAATTGAAAATTGATATTTGGCTAGCTATTTTGGGCATTGAATTGGGATTTAATGTAATATCTATAATTACACATCTATTTATCAGTATATCAATTATTTTAACAAAATATGCTTTTTTAGGGTCTGATTTATGACATATCAATGAATTTGAGTTGAATAGTGATATTTTTGCAAGTATTCATTGCATTACATTGAATTCAAGAGGAGTATATGCATTTAGAGTATGATTCGTTGCATAATAAGTTAATTTAACTGAATACAAGCAATTGTGTGAGTATTCAATTAATTTTTATTGTATTTGAAGAGAATGTACGCAATATTACTTTAATCTTATCTATATGAAGGTTTTTTAACAAAATACTCTAATTACACACCTAATGTTTACTATATTGATGTATTTATATTGAAAAATAATTACAGACATTTGATTGCGTTTTAATGTAATACAATAATTATACATCTTTTTGTTAGTATATCGAATAATTTTAAGAGAACAGGCTCTTATAGGGACTGATTTATGACATATCAATGAATTTGAGGTGAATAGTGATGTTTTTGAAGCTATTTTTTGCATTACGTTGAATTCCAATAGAGTACAAGCATTTAGTGTATGATTCATTGCATAATAAGTTAATTTAACTAAATACAAGCAATTGTGTAGGTATTCAATATTTTAAGAGAATATATGCAATTTGACTTTAATCTTGTCTATATGAAGATTTTTTAACATAATACTTTGATTACACACCTAATATTTATTATATTGAACTATTTCAATCACAAATTGATATTTGATGATCTATTAGGGTCATTTGATTGCGTTTTAATATAATACTTATAATTACATATCTATTTTTCAGTATCTCGATTAAATTTAAGAGAAGATTCTCTTTTAGGGTCTAATTTATGACATATCAATGAATTTCAGTTGAATAGTAAAGTTTTCGCAGCTATTCATCGCATTACGTTGAATTCAAGTGGTGTATAAGCATTTAGAGTATGATTCATTGCATAAAAAATTATTTTAACTGAATAAAAGCAATTGTGTGAGTATTCAATTAGTTTTTATTGTATTTAAAGAGAATATATGAAATTTGACTTTAATCTTGTCTATATAAAGGTTTTTTAACATAATACTCTGATTACATACCTAATGTTTGCTATTTATATGTATTTCAATTGAAAATTAATATTTGGCGATCTATTAGGGACATTGGATTGAGTTTTAATATAATACCTATAATTACACATTTATTTGTTAGTATATCAATTATTTTAAGAGAATATACTCTTTTAGAGTCTGATTTATGATATATAAATAAATTTGAGTTGAATAGTGATATTTTTGCAGGTATTCATTGCATTACGTTGAATTCAAGAGGACTACATGCATTGTGTGAGTATTAAATTTATTTTTATTGTATTTGAAGAGAATGTACGCAATATGACTTTAATCATGTCTATATGAAAATTTTTTAACAAAATACTCTGATTACACGCCAAATGTTTGCTATATTGATGTATTTCAGTCAAAAAATAATATGTGACGATCTGTTAGGGACATTTGATTATGTTTTAATGTAATACCTATAATTATACATCTTTTTATTAGTATATTGATTAATTTTAAGTGAATAGGCTCTATTAGGGACTGATTTATGACATATCAATAAATTTGAGTTGAATAGTGATGTTTTTGCAGCTATTCATTACATTACGTTGAATTCAAGTGGAGTACAAGCATTTAGAGTACGATTCACTGCATAATAAGTTATTTTAATTGAATACAAGCAATTGTGTGAGTATTCAATTAATTTTTATTGTATTTGAAGAGAATATATACAATTTGACTTTAATCTTGTCTATATGAAAGTTAAAAAAAAATTGCCAATATGAATATTTTTTGTCATAATACCCTGATTACACACCTAATATTTGCTTTTAATGCATTTTAATCAAAAATTAATATTTGGCGATCTATTTGGGACATTTGATTGTGTTTTAATGTAATACCTATAATTACACATCTATTTGTCAGTATATCGATCAATTTTAAGAGAATAGACTCTTTTAGGATTTGATTTATGATATATCAATGAATTTGAGTTGAATAGTGACGTTTTTGCAGGTATTAATTGCATTACGTTAAATTCAAGTGGAGTACAAGCATTTATAGTATGATTCATTGCATAATAAGTTATTTTAACTGAATACAAGTAATTGTGTGGGTATTCAATTAGTTTTTATTATATTTGAAGAGAATGTATGCAATTTGATTTTAATCTTATCTATATGAAAGTTTTTTAACATAATACTCTGATTACACACCTAATATTTGCTATATTGATGTATTTCAGTCGAAAAATTATATGTGATGATCTATTAGGGACATTTGATTATGTTTTTATGTCATACTAATAATTACGTATCTATTTGTCAATATATCAATCAATTTTAAGAGAATAAGCTTTTTTACAGTCTGATTTATGACATATCAATGAATTTGAGTTAAATAGTGATGCTTTTTCAGCTATTCGCAGCATTACATTGAATTCAAGGGGCGTACAAGCATTTAGAGTATGATTTATTGCATAATAAATTATTTTAACTGAATACAAGCAATTGTATGAGTATTCAAATAGTTTTTATTATATTCGAAAAGTATATTTATAATTTGACTTTAATCTTATCTATATGAAAGTTTTTTAATATAATACTCTGATTACATACCTAGTATTTGCTCTATTGATGTATTTCACTCTAAAATTAATATTTGGTGATCTATTAAGGATATTTGATTGTATTTTAATGTAATACATATAATTACATATCTATTTATCAGTATATCGATCAATTGTGAGAGAATATGCTCTTTTAGGATTTGATTTATAACATATGAATGAATTTGAGTTGAATAATGATATTTTTGTAGCTATTCATTGCATTACGTTGAATTCAAGTGGAGTACAAGCATTTAGAGTACGATTCAATGCATAATAAGTTATTTTAACTGAATACAAGCAATTGTGTGAGTATTCAATTAGTTTTATTATATTTGAAGAGCGTACGTGCAATTTAATTTTAATCTTGTCTGTTTAAAGGTTTTTTAATATAATACACTAATTACACACCTAATGTTTGCTATATTGACGTATATCAATCGAAAATTGATATTTGGCGATCTATTTGAGACATTTGATTGCGTTTTAATGTAACACCTATAATTACACATCTATTTGTCAATATATCAATTAATTTTAAAAAAATATGCTCTTTTAGGGTCTGATTTATGATATATCAATGAATTTGAGTTGAATAGTAAAATTTTTGCAGCTATTCATCGCATTACGTTGAATTCAAGTGGAGTGCAAGCATTTAGAGTATGATTTATTGCATAATAAGTTATTTTAACTGAATACAAGCAATTATGTGAGTATTCAATTAGTTTTTGTTGTATTCGAAGAGAATACTTATAATTTGACTTTGATCTTGCTATGTGATGGTTTTTTAACATAATACTTTGAACACACCTAATATTTGCTATATTGATGTAGTTTAATTGAAAATTAATATGTTGCAATCTATTAGGGACATTTAATTATATTTTAATATAATACCTATAATTTTACATCTTTTTATTAGTATATCAATCAATTTTAAGAGAATAAGCACTTTTAGGAACTGATTTATGACATATCAATGAATTTGAGTTAAATATTGATATTTTTGCAGAATGCACAGCATTACATTAAATTTAAGGGGAGTACAAGCATCTATAGTATGATTCATTACATAACAAGTTATTTTAACTGAATACAAGCAATTGTGTGAGTATTCAATTAATTTTTATTGTATTTGAAGAGAATATATGTAATTTGACCTTACTCTTATTTATGTGAAGTTTTTTATTATAATACTCTGATTACACACCTAATGTTTGCTATATTGATGCATTTCAATCTAAAATTAATATTTGGTGATTTATTATGGATATTTGATTGTGTTTTAATATAATACTTATAATTACACATATATTTGTCAATATATTGATCAATTTTAAGAGAATATGCTCTTTTAGGGTCTGATTTATGACATATCAATGAATTTGAGTTGAATAGTGACATTTTTATAGCTATTCATTACATTACATTGAATTCAAGTGGAGTACAAATATTTAGAGTACGATTTATTACATAATTAGTTATTTTAACTGTATACAAATAATTGTTTGAGTATTCAATTAGTTTTTATTGTATTTGAAGAGAATGTATGTAATTTGACTTTAATCTTGTCTATATGATATTTTTTAATATAATACTCTGATTACACACCTAATATTTGCTATATAGATGTATTTCAATCGAAAATTTATATGTGGTGATCTTTTAGGGACATTTAATTGTATTTTAATGTAATACTTATAATTACACATCTATTTATCAGTATATATATATTAATTTTAAGAGAACAGGCTCTTTTAGGAATTGATTTATGACATATCAATGAATTTGGGTTAAATAGTGATGTTTTTGCAGCTATTAATTGCATTACGTTGAATTCAAGTGGAGTACAAGCATTTGGAGTACAATTCATTGCATAATTAGTTATTTTAACTGAATACAGTCAATTGTGTGAGTATTTAATTAGTTTTTATTATATTTAAAGAGAATATATGTAATTTGACTTTAATATTGTCTATATGATGATTTTTAACATAATACTCTGATAACACACCTAATGTTTGCTATATTAATGTATTTGTGTGATTGTTGATGGGGACAAGATGACGGGCAGTAAGTTGGACTAGCGGTGCAGGATCTGTGGCGGAGCGGTCGGCAGCTTTGAATGCCTTCTAATACTCAACCATTACATCAATTTACAAGTTAATTAAATGGACTTGCTCAAAGCAACTTCAAATTTGTCTTTAATATTGCATAGTTAAGATGGTCTATGGCGTCGGTAAATAACTCTATATTTGATTAAATAGCAGCTTGTTTATGTCTAGTTCATCTAGCTTAATAAATAAATTTAAATATAACTTTAAAAGCTTAAGTAATAAATGAACAAGTTTAAATATACTAATGCTCAGTTTATCAAGTACGAGTTGTTCATATTAAGCTCATTAATATGCTCGATATATAACTCATTCAAAGCTCAATTGGTGGATTCTTTATAGATTTTACATCTTATTTATTAATCTAAAAAACAAGTTCCATGAATCATAAGTTAATATAATAATGATTCTATTCATGAACAAATTAATGCTTTTAATAAAAGCTTATTTATAATTTTTATAATCATAAACTTAATAGTATAATGACTCATTCGTGAACAAACTAGAAAGATCATCTATGAGCCAAGAGCTTTTTTGTTTAACAGGTTAAAATTAATCTAATTAATTTTAAATAAGTATGTTATATTATAAATAAAATTTAATATTAAAAATTAATTTTATTTTACATTCTATACATTACCAAAATAATAATTAATTTATATCACATCCTTCACATATCTTAATATAATAATTAATTTTATTTCAAATTATTCACATTTTTTAATAAAAATATTTTTATTTAAATTTAATATTATTAAAATTATATTTTATAAATAAATTGGTCGTAAGCAATTTTACTGTTGCATAGATAATAACTTTGAAAAATAAAATAAAAAAAACAATGAAAAAAAGAAATTACGATTTTTTTCAAAAATTTAGGTCGTTCTTTTGGAAAGTCCGTTAGCCCTGCAAACTGCATTTATCGCACACCACCAAGGAGAAACATGTGACGCAAAAGTGGCAGCAAACTTCTCCACCATCACACCGCGTGCACCGCCACCCAAATTGGCCCACGTGTCAATCGGCCTATGGTTTAAAACTTTGGTCGGCTTTCGAAGTTCTTCTTCAATATCTCGTCACCATCAGTCCCCCAATGCCATTGTCAGAGCTGAGTTCTCTTCTCAAGTCTCCTCTCCCCACGCTATTTCCAGCCTGATTCCGCCCTTCGGCCTTCCCCTTCTCCCTCCTCCATGGCGTCCGCTCTACCTCGTCTCGCTCTCTCCCCAAAACCTAAACCTGGCTCTGTTGTCCACCTCCGGTCCGTTGTACTCCTACGCCATCTCCGCGCCCTCCGCAATGGCGGCAGCAGGGTTTCACTAAGGCTCGTGCGAGCAAAGGCGGTTGAGATTGGAGCTCTGACGGGAGAATCGGCACAAAAGGAGGAGAGAAGCTCGTCGGTGTTGCTAGAAGTGGGTGGAATGATGTGCGGTGCCTGTGCTTCGCGCGTGAAATCGATATTATCTTCCGACAAACGGGTCGAATCCGCGGTCGTTAACATGGTGACGGAGACGGCGGTGGTCCGGCTCAAGTCCGGTCTCGATGCGGAGGGAGAAGAAAGATTGGCGGAGGAGCTCGCCGAGAGGCTGCTGGAGTGCGGCTTCACGGCTAAGAGGAGGAGGTCGGGGAGGGGGGTGGTGGATAATGTTAGAAAGCGAAAGGATATGGCAGAGAAGAAGGAGACGCTTCTTGCTAGGAGCCGGAATCGGGTGGCGTTTGCCTGGACGCTGGTGGCTCTGTGCTGCGGATCGCATGCGTCTCACATTTTGCATTCACTTGGAATACACGTGGCACATGGTAGGATTGCTTGCTGAAGATTTGCTATGTTCTTGTTATCGTGAATGAGTATTAACTTGGATCGTCAAGGTTGGACCAGATCCAACTACCATGTTTGGGAGAGAAATCCAAACTAAGATAAAAGTAGGGTTAAGAAAAGAAAGACATAAGCCTTCCACTATGAATATGAATTGCAAATTTTGAATAGGAAGTTAGGGAGAAAGAGCAGGAGAAGAAGAAGATTCTCCGTAAGGAAGGGAATAGAGTTAGGGAGCTATACAGGTCGTTCGCCATTGTGGGCTTATATTTTCTAGTCAAAATAAAAGATTGCACATCAACTTATTGTCTAAGTCCTTATATTTTCAGGTCGGGCGAGTCCCCAAACCTGTGCCCGAACAAGGTGTTGAGTGATCCCCAGGGTGATGTACATATAAGTGGATCGGAATCACTCGGATAAAGAACGGCTCCAAGCAAGCTTTTAAGTGGAGGGACACATGAATAGGTCATTTAATATCAGAAAGAGAGGGAACTTTCTGAGCTATATAAATAAATAATGTAATTTCAAATAGTAGAAATACTTTTTGGGGAAAAACCATAGCTAGTGATGGGAAACTCTGTGATTAAATATGATTGAGATGGAGTAGTATTGAGATTATATTTGATCAATGGGTGGGCCAGGCTTGGCATGGGTCCGGATTACATGGGCTTGAAATTAATTTTTACTGCCTAGGCCCAGCTGAGCTTATGAATCAGGCTCAATTTGGGCTGTCAAACCCTCTTATGAAACTAATTGGATTGCCAAACTTTCCCACACGCCAACTAACTTTTTATAATAAAATTTTTACCTTACTGGCCTTGCGGCAAGGAAAATACGACTCAAAGAGGGAGGTCATAGACGAAGCGGTGTCTTTGACTATTAGAGAGGGAGGTCGAGTTGAGATCATTGATGGCTATCAAACGAAGGTCGCAACTTGCAATTCACCGTGTAGTGGGCTCGTTGGCGGTGAAGAGTGAAAGAGAGGAAACGTCTTTCCTTTTGTGATCTATCGTCAAAGAATGAGATGAAGGGATGTGGCGAAAGCAGTGAGCCGCATGGTTGTGAACTTGCAGCTTGTGCAACAATCTCCTATTTTCCTTGATAAACTAATAATGGAGATAATGGAGATGTTAGAGCAATAACAACAGCAACAACAATAAACCAACTCTTTTATCCCACTAAGTAGCGTCGATTGCATGGATCCTATGAAGCATGGACACTTCAAGAACCACGCCGTGTCCGTGTCGGACACACGCGGGGACACCGTATCGGACACGCCATGTGGTGTGTCCTAATAAAATAATATTAAAAAACTTTAAGGACGTTTCTTGGACACGCGAGGACACTTTGGGACACATTAAGACACTTCTGAGATACAGGACACTTCTAGGATACATAAGATATAATTAGATATATTTAATATTAATGTTAAATTTATTTATTAATATTATATATTTTTAATAAAATTTATGGATATATCTATCTTTTTTTTATTATCGTTAAAATTTTATTTAATAAAACTAAATATCTATCCTTATTATTGTTAAAATTTTACCTAATATAAGTCAAAATTTTAAGTTAACCAAGTTAAATCAAATTTATTCCTCTTTTATTGCCCTTAAGCCTTACGAAAATGAACCAATCACAAAAAGTTTAGAACTCCGGCTTCACCTTTATTTTTTTTTCATCAACACCGAGAGCTCTTACTTTCTCTTATTATTGTGCTCACTGTGATTGTCCTAATAAGCAAAATTGTATTTTCTCTTATTCAAAGTGAACTCTAAATTTATACCTCAAATGTTTTTAATGCGACGGTGTTTGTTCTCGAGTTCTCATCTTAATTTTATGAGACTTCAGTACTACTTACAAGTTATTTATACTTAAAAATTTAAGTTTGTATTATATTATATATATATATATATTTAAGTATAAATTTTTAATTTTATAATTATATTTGACGTGTCATGCCGTGTCTGTGTCCTATATTTTAGAAAATTGTCGTGTCGCCGTGTCGTGTCGTGTCCCGTGTCTCCTTGTCGTGTTCGTGCTTCATAGCATAGATCCTTTATTTTTTATTGCACTTTATCAATGACAAATACTCATTTAGTTTCAAATATGTAAGGTCATTCTTTATAATTTTTTGTCATATTTTTTGTTTTTTCTTTTTCTTTTTACATGGGCAAACTTCAATAATTCTGCTTTCCTTATTGGAGCTTTTATTGGCTTGCAATTATATGTGCAAGTTATTTAAGCCGACTCTCTCTAAGCTTATCCTCAATTGAGGCTATTTTAACTTTCTCATGGAGATGGCAGAGCAAGGGGATTAAAATTTAGGGATTTCTCTACCTGTTGAAGATTGATTCCTCCTCCCAAAAACACACGTAGCAGCCGAATCTTGAGAATCATGCACAAATCTTGGAACTTGATGTTATTTCTAAAATGTGGCATTAGAATTTGTATAGACACCCACAAAAAATATATAAAAGAAGGGGCTCAATAGGTTGGACTTGGCCCAAAAATGATACAAGCTCAGCCCGGATGATCAGTGTGCTTAGGCTTAAAAGCCTGACACTTGTCTATGAGGTTTTTTTATGTCTAATCCTACCCATGTAAGCTTCGGGCAACAGGCTGCCCACTTATTTATCAAGTCTAACTAGGATGAATGACTTTGTGGGAAAGTACTCAAGTTATACAGTTTTCTAAAGCTAAAGTGAATAATACCTCTATATTTGGATCACTAGATGTTGCACTAAGATCTATGTCACCAAGTACATTTATTGACATGCCTTCTTATGCACATGGCCATATGCTTTTCTACGCATGGCATCATGTTAGGCCAACTCCACTGCTTACTTGTCATCTTACTAAATGGAGCCACCACCATAGTGCCCATTCCACTAAAGCATATGTAGGCTGAGACAAACATGGCTTTGATACCATCTAGATGGTCTAATTACGCAGAATTGACTATTTCACATAAAGATCAAATACAAAGAAATCATAGTAAGGATCGAAATCAACCTCGAGCCATTGATGTACAAATGTAAGTTGTATGTGTAAAGGTGCTTCCAAAACTTTTCCAACTCCAATAGATGACATGCCTTTTTTGAGGTGAGATTTGGGGACCTTTAGGCCTCGTTTGGTTTGAGCTTTCTTTTGGACAAAAAAAAAGAATATTTTATTTTTTAAGTTTAACGAGAGAAATTTATTTTAATATTAGAAAGTGTGTAAAATGTGAATACTTTCAATTCTAATATTTGTATTTGTGTTGGATGTGAAATAAAGTTGATTTTTATAGTTGAAATTTGTGTTGGGCAAAAGAATTTCTCCATACCAAACGAGGCCTTAATACCTGACCAGATGCATCCTTTTGAAAGAACACAATCTTTCATTGACACCTTTCTATCAAAATTGTTTTGATGATCATTACCATATCTGGAGGTGATGCAAAAAATGATAAAACAAAACCATTATGGTTAGTTTCCCAGAATCAAGAAAATATGTGGACGAACTTAATGTGGTATAACAAATGGGATACCAATTTACAAGATAATCAAGATTTTAACAACACTAAAACATTGATACTTGAGATTTTAAAATTCAATTACTTTGAAATTCTAATCTCTCGTATATATTTTCATTTTTTTTAAAAAATTATGAATTAAATTATTACTCTTAACACTTGTTTAGCATTCTTTTGTCCTAAAGGAACACTGTAGATGACTTTTTGCAAAGCAGTTAGGTTATAAGAGAACCTTCAGTTGAATTCTTACCCAAATTACATCACATTTTGTCATTTCTTTGTTGGAATTTCGTGCAGGATCAATTTGGGAGTTGCTGCATGATTCTTATTTGAAATGCGGTATTGCTGTAGTCTCTTTGCTTGGACCTGGAAGAGGTAACTACTCTTTCCCAATGACTCTTTTCTAAAAAAATGGCAATTTTTGGTCTATTTTCCACTTGTATTCCTTGGACTGACATGTATGATTAATGATATACCGCTAGTCAAAATTACAGTTGGTAGAGCTGAAAATAGGCATGAAAAGCTTTAAAATATTGGGCCACCTCTATCTCTTGCTCTTTGGCAAATTATATGTCAACTTCTCTACAATCTTCACTGTTTTTTAGAAGTGCTTGTTTGCCTAGGTGTTTGTGTGTATGTTGTATGTTCAAAGGTACTCCTTTCTTGCCTAGGTGTTTAGTATCAACTCTGCTTGCGTGATCAAGAAAACATAAACTTGGTAAGCAAAAACAGTATGTAGATTCCTCCTACTTTTTGGCTACCATTTTATGAGTTCCATATGTCTTCCTTGACATTTCTCACCAATTTCGTTTGTTGACACACAAATAAAGAAAGATTGGGCTGAGGTCCAGAGTCTGACAAGTTTGCTTGCCCAGACATAGAGGTCACGTGACTAGACGCATTCTTTCTCAGTCTGTATGACAGTCATTTTCGAGGATATAAACTGGATAGAGTACCTTCGCAAATGCTAGTAAATCTTTTGTTATTATAATAGTCTCTAAAATTATGGGCAATAGTAAGCCATGAATACTGCGTATATGTAGATTTGCTTTTAGATGGTTTCAAAGCATTCAGAAAAGGATCTCCAAACATGAACTCTCTTGTGGGATTTGGATCAATTGCTGCCTTCCTGATTAGTTCTGTGAGTAAAAATTGCCACTTAATGTTGAAAAAAGATTTGTATGGATTCTATTTTTATGTTTACTTTCTTTTAGCATGCTTCAATTTGTAATCAGCTTTTCTTTGTTGTAGGTATCACTGTTGAAGCCAAGCATCGAATGGGAATCCTCCTTTTTTGATGAACCGGTGAGTATTTCCTATCATCTAGATGCATTTGCTTGTCTTTCTCTAGGCTTTACTGCAAAAGTGTTTCTGCAAAAGTTTTGGCTGAACAGACTGGAAGTTGTTTTGATTACTAGCTGTTTCTGTCTTCGATAAGGTTATGTAATCTCATGGCCCTGTTGACTGAGTTTGTTTGTTTTCTTGGTATATGCTGAATCTGATGCATGCCTGTAGAAACCTTGATGTATGCTTGTATGCATATATGCTGTTGGATGCTTTATCATAAATATATGCGTTTTTGTTTACCTTTGTAAGAATACATGTAAATAATTTCCTTTCTGTGATCATAATTTGGGAACAAATTATCATTAAATTATCTCTTTTTTAGTATGCAGGTCATGCTTCTGGGTTTTGTACTTCTTGGACGGTCTCTCGAAGAAAGGTCCCGGCTCAAGGCCTCCAGTGATATGAACGAACTCTTGGTACGTACCATGGTTTCTGAAAATCTTCTTGTCAATCTTCTTGTAGATCAGGTTTTTTAACAAGAACCTTTTTCAACTTGTGTTTTGGTTCCTGAAATAATGTCTTTTTCAAAAGATAGGCCTTCCATGTATGTTGGTAGATTGATGCGGGACAGATGAATGATGATGCAATTTAGAGATCAGAAATATTACAAAGCAGATTATTCACAAAATAATATTAAATATCAGAGAATAATTTTGTGATGACTGAGAAATTATTTAAGCCCGCAAAAAAAAATTGGATCGAAGGTAATTGAGAAATTACCAATTCAGATTAGGGCGCAATTCAGTTTTCAATAAAACAGAAATAGGGAACAGGATTGAGGGTCTCACAATATTTAACCAACAGTAATTTAAATTCGCTCAATAATAAAAGGTCGCACAGGTGGAATAAATTCGAGCAAATCACAAGCGAGCATAAAATCCAGATTATTTGATTTTACCAGATTAAAGGTTTTGTTGAAATTCGTACCTGAATCAGAAAACTCAGAGATCTCATTGTAATTTTCCCAAAATTAGGGCTCGGTCAACTGGGGCGCACGCGAGTTTGAGCGCGGGCGTAGGCG
>KZ451993.1:1319872-1393943 GCA_002786265.1 Apostasia shenzhenica
AGAGTTGATGGGAAAGAAATTTATTTTAATATTGGGAGGTGTGTAGGATGTGAAATAAAGTTGATTTTAAGGTTGGAATTTGTGTTGGATGTGAAATAAAGTTGATTTTTAAGGTTGGAATTTGTGTTGGATGTGAAATAAAGTTATTAAAATTTATAATAAATTTAAAATATTATTAAAATATTTTTTTGCCCATTCTTGGGCTCATGCCAAACAAGGCCTTTGTAGCAGATCTTTGGACTATTTCCACCTGTCTGGAAGCTGGTGTGTAACCATGAAGAAACAAATTTTTTCATTTAAAAAAAAAAATCAAAGTTTCCTTCTTATCGTACTATTATCCTCGCTCCCACTAAAACAAAAGAAAGGATGTAATGTATGTTACAACATGCTCTAAATTTTATATTGTTTGGAGAGATTCTTATGTAGTAATCTGTTGTTATACTGGAATTAAGTAATATCATTTATCTTTTGCAGTCCTTGGTAGCTTCTCAGTCACGTTTAGTAATCACTTCAACTGAAGAGTTTGTATCGCCTGACACTGTGCTAGGGGCCACTTCAGTCAGCATTGAAGTCCCAACTGATGATGTCAGGATTGGAGATTCGATCTTGGTTTTGCCTGGGGAAACCATTCCTGTTGATGTATGTTTTTAGCATTAAGATTGGCACGTCTAATATTCCAGAACCTGCAATTTATTTAATTGATTTAAGCATAACTTTGTTAATATTCTATTGGCCTTAGCATTTTAACTTCGTACTGAAGAAATTCCGTAACTGATATTGTGAGGCATTTCTCTCATCGTTGAATGTTTTGATTGCTTGATTTTTATGCAATAATTTGAATGTTTTTTTTTTCAAGGGAAGCCAGCTTCTTAATTTTCATTTAGATGACATCCTCAAATAACTCCGTTTCCTATCATGAGTAGGTTTGTTTATTGTTTCAGCATTCTATTGTGATGTACTATTACAGACATCACTCTATTGTAGGTGATTTTATTAAGAGCAGCAAAATGGCATATCAATAGAAAATTTGACAAAGATTAAACATCCTTTTTTGGCCTGTAAGTTAAAACTTTGGCTATGTTTGGCCTTAGAAGGATTACTGTAAACTACAAAGTTAATGTGGTGATCCTACTCGTCACCCTACTTAATTATACTCATGGAAAGAATAGGAGAAATAATAATGGAATAAAACAAATCAATTAAGTCAAACTACTAAACTGTTTGACAAATTACAACTTAGAATTGATACAATAAATAATAAAGTTTTCATGACAATAAATCGGTACTAGAATAGATAACCAGGAAGAGATAATAATAGTCCAGAATTTTTTAAAGCAAATAAACAAAGGTCTCTCTCATCTAGGCAAGGAGGAAATAAACTAGTTCTCTTGATTGGCATTCTCTCCATTTCTGTGATCTTATGCACTAGTACCTACCACGTTAATGACTGGAGTTCATTAGAATAAACTCGTAAATTGTACATTAATAAAATCTTTATAATAAAAAGATTCAATAATAATAAAACATAATTATGTTAACTATAGCATGGTATAATATGCATAATAATTAATTGAACAGATGTAGCATGAATAGCATAGCATAAATAATATGAGCATATAAGAGAATAAGTTGCAACCAATGTGAAATTTTAATTTGCTTTTATTCATTTTTAATTTTTGGGCCCGTAATTTCTCGTAATGCATCTTAGTTGCCTTTTACACCTTTGGGGATTGTCACTCCCATCCTCGTAGGCAATGGACGTTGTTGCACCTAAAAATATGCGAGGTCCTCTATATAAGTGCATTCACATAGCAAGTCCATATACTTGCTTAACATCAATGTATCTCATTGAATGTGATAAGTCCATATAATTGTCTTCCCGTAGTTGTCACAATCACGAGTTAACACTTCCGAAAGTAAGAAAAATAGTCATATATTTATTCTATGTAAGGTCCTTGGTAAAACAGATCAATTTTTATGCCAATTGGACTCCTTTTTTACCCTTTTTGGTAAAGAAAAAAGTACAGTCTGATCCTAAATAGGATGATCCGATCCTCGGTCCAATCCATATCGGATGGTTTGATCTTCACATTTTGTGGTCCGACTTTATGATTAGACAGTCGGATATTTAATGGTATGGTTCGATCAACCTTTTTGTGGTCTGATTTTCGCCTGAAATGCGATCTAAGGTTTGTTTTCTCATAGTTTTCACCCCAAAAGGCCTCCAAACCTCAATCTTATCATGCTTCTATACAAAATAATATCAAATTAACATCAAAATATGACAGATTCATGGATAAAATGTAAGATAATAACAAGAGTTTCATGCTTTTTTCTTAGAACATGTAGAGCACAAACATAATATAATAGATCTTGTTTCTAAGGCATCCAAGACATACAAAACAACAAGATTTTAATGTAAAGCATAAAGAGGCATGATATGATGAAATATACGCATAAACCATGAAGGAATTACGTATATCTAGTGATTCAAATCAAGTTTTCTCAAAATAATTTCTTAATTCATGTATTCAATTTAGATTAGCAAAGTTAGGGTAGAACCTACCTTGAGTTCACATGATCTAGGTTTTCTTGAATTTTATGTGAAGAGGATTGCTCCAAATGAAGAGATTTGCATCTAGCTCAAGGAAGGAGACATAAATAGAGAAGAAGATGGCAGAGAATTGTCGATTTGGAGAAATCTGAGCACCTTCTCTCCCTCTCTGTGTTCTTCCTACGTTCCCTCTCTCTCTAGCCGACAGTTATGTGGTGGGGAAGGTGAATCACTGTTTGTCAGAGAAAAGAGAAACCCTATTCTTCTAATAACTCATATATGAGGGAAAAAAAGGTAATTCTTCTTAGGCTGACTTTAAGTGAGTAGTTAAGAAGATTTAAGTGCTATTAATTCTAATTAAATTTCAAATTTTAAATCTGCCCGCTAATTAAATAAATAAAATAATTCAAAATTAAAACAAATTTCACATAAATAATATCAATTCATCACAATAAAATCAAATAATTAAATTTTAATCAAAGAAATTACCAAGATGTTACAGCTAACTTATTTGAATTTTGATTCTTGAATGAAATGCAACTCAATGAGTTTTTAGTCTGTAAAATGCAAAATTGTTAATAGTCTAGGCAAATCACATCTGAGTCACTTAGGTCATAATTCAGTTGTGAATCAACCATAATTTTTGAATTCATTGCAATTGGGTTGCTAAGGTTTGCATGTGGCTGACTTTAATTTCTTACTGTAACTAGACCTGGGCACGGGCTCGGGACCCGCCCGACTCAATCTAACGGGACCTGAAAATTTTAGGGCTTGGGTTGCAATAAAATCTCATATTATTTCTTTAATCTGGCCCAATCATATTCATGCTCTGGCTGCTTGGGCATGAACACTGAGGCCCCGGCCTGGCCTGACTTTAGATTTGAGTTTTGATATTTTGTGAAAAATATTATAACTCACAATTTTTATTATTGTGATTCCATGTTGTAATAGCATTACTGGAGCTAAAGTTTTTTGGTATTTTATATGGTACTTATATTATTTCAAATTATATAGTACTCTTGATTTCTTAGATTTTTGGAGTAAAATCTTGTTATGCAAACAAGCTTAACAGTTTTTTTTAATTAATTAAGATTCAAAAGATAATTCCATTAAATTTGGGATGCTGAAAATGTAAATAATTCGGCCATTAAAGTATTAAAATATAGATATATGTTTACTTTGGAAGATTTACATGGCCCTGTTTGGCGCGAGGACCAAATCAGGACCAAAATAATACTAATTTAAAAAACAACAATAATAATAATAAATAATTTTTTTTAATCATTTTACACAAATTTTAATATAAAAAAATATTATTTTACTTCACATACTCAATAATTTTCAATAAAAATATATACTTTATTTCACATCCTAGACTAAAATATTCGAATCGAGCATTTTGGTCTAGAATGTAAAATAAAGTTAATTTTTTTATTGAAAATTATTGAGTATGTGAACTAAAATAATATTGTTTTATATTAAAATTTGTGTAGAATGATTAAAAAAAATTATTTATTATTATTGTTGTTTTTTAAATTAGTATCATTTTGGTCCTGATTTAGTCCTCGCGCCAAACAGGGCCTTAATTTTTTATTAAATAGATGTGAAATGTATTTAGGTGATGACAGGAATAAATCCCTTCGGATCGACCCAGCCCGAGCTCAGGTCGGGCTTGGTCATGTAAATTGACCCAAATATACTTGTATGTGAAGTAAAATAATATTTTTTTATATTAAAATTTGTGTAGAATGATTAAAAAAATTCATTTATTATTATTGTTGTTTTTTAAATTAGTATCATTTTGGTCCTGATTTAGTTCTCGCGCCAAACAGAGCCTTAATTTTTTATTAAATAGATGTGAAATGTATTTAGGTGATGACAGGAATAAATCCCTTCGGATTGACCCAGCCCGAGCTCAGGTCGGGCTTGGTCATGTAAACTGATCCAAATATACATGTATGGGTGTGATTTAGCTCACTCAATCGGTGACTTAGCTCGATCCCGGTCCATGCCCAGGTTAACTATAACCTTGCTTATGAAACGAAGGTCTTGTTTTTCTTTGATCTCTTTCCAATTCTTCTATGGAGGGGTGCGTTGAAGCTTCGTTGACTAGCAGCAATCACTATGAGAAGGAAAGAGATAGAGTGGGATTAAAATAATAACTAGAACTTTTATTGGTGGAATCCAAGCTTCATAAAACAAGTAAGATGCGATACATCACATTTTCTTCACATCCATCATTCTTTAATTTTTCTTCGAAGTTTTTTCTTTTCTGATCATTATGTCAATGCCCTTCTTGTGTTTTTCTAGTAAGTTTATTTTCTGAATGCAAGAAATGAGAAAATACTTGACGAAGTTATTCTTGCATCAAAAACACGCTAGCTAAGGTGGAAGGCAGGCAAATGGGGAACAAGGAAGCTCATGAATGTTCTTTTGGTGGGACCTAATTGGAACCCACCAACTTAGATGAAGGACTAAACTGAATTTGACAAATTGAACATTTGCTCGTCAGACTAAATTATAGAAAATAAAGTTGGGAATTACTTGCAATTGGGCTTCAATTAGGGAACCTTGATGTAATTTATCTTTCTTTTGGGACTTGTGATGGTTCATGTATTATGTAGATGATTTTTGCCTAAACTACATCTGAGTGCCTGAGGTTTGGGCATGGTTGCAAGTAGGTCCCAACTTTGTTAAGTTCACAATTTTGGTCTTCCAGGTTGGTGTTTCGCCAACCATTCAGTCCCGTAAACTGAATTTCTTTTTTTATAGGTCTTGCCTCAACTGTTAATTAATCACTTCTGTTTCTCTCTCTCTCTTTCTCCCCACTTTCTCTCACCAACATGTATCTTATTCCATGGATTAGTAGACTTCGACAGGCGAATGTTGTTGCATCTTTCTCTCTCCCATGCCCCTTATTTCTCTTTCTCTAAAGTTGGCAACAACAGGGTGGCATATTGTAGAGGATGGCAAAGGAAGGACTGGTGGAGCTCGCCGCAATTATATGATCTTGTTCATGGGGAAGATGACGATAGAGCTCGTCATGCTAGGATCCCATTCTATTTTTTTTATTTAACTCTCCCTCTTTTCCCCCTACCCGTCTATCTTCCTCTCTTTAGAGGAATGCAATGATGAAGTGGAGGGTGACAGAGCTTTCCATGGTGTTAGGATCCTGCTATCTCTCTCACTCTCTCTTTCTCTTCCCCCACTTCCTTGCCCCCTCTCTCTTTCTCTCCCTCTCTCTTCGCTCTTTGGAAGAGGGCAAAGGGGATGATAGTGGACACGGCGATATAGAGGAGGATGACGAGGGAGTTCGTCGTAGTACTAGGATCTTGCTTTCTCTTACTCATTCTCTCGCCATGTCTCTTTCTCCCACCTCTTTCTTTCTCTTTTTTTAATGGACTACAAATTGGAAAATGGCAAATTGGAGGATGGAAAGGGGAAGATGATGGTGAGGAGGCAGAAACTACGAGTGAGTAGGTGGACGACCGGCATTGTGAGGGAGGACTAGAGGCACTGGAGGTTAAATGTTACAAGACATAATTTCACCATTTTGTTCGTTGGACCTAATGGCAAGCGCAACACTGGCCTAGAGGACCAATCTTACTTGCTTAAAAAAACGTGTGACTTACATGCAATGATCACCCGGCCTCAAGCACACAGATGCATTTTTCATTTTTTATTTTTCCTCTATATTGATTTCAGAATTTTGTAGCCATTGTTCTCATATTTCATGGACATTATCAGTAATTGTAGGAGTGTGTTCCCGTGAAAAACAGTGGGAACTTTACATGGTCCAAATAATAACTGAATTTTTTCTAAAAGTTTGCAATTTCAGAATGTGTATAATGCACGCTACCTAGTCTTAACTGCATGGAGAATTAGGAAATCTCGTTATATAACCAGACTAACCTTTTATAGGTTGTCTTGCTTCTAGAAGAAATGTAAGTATATGACCAATCTGACCTTGTCTAGGTTGTCTGAATTCTAGAAGACTATCAACTTGAATTTGATGTCCACAACTTTTCCTTGTCTTCTCAAACATTTCTAGTTTATTCTTGGTAGGAATGGACGTGCTAACTTATTTCTTAGGTTGTTATATTCTGGAGCTACCATATGCAGGAGCAGTTGACTTGCGATATTATTTGCTCCTGTCTTCCCGTTTGCTGTTTTATTATAGCTCTATGAATCCATTGATGACTCATATTAAAATCGTTCATGTTTTTTCGGGGATATGAACTCATCAACTGCCATTCACTGTAAGAGCTTCAGCAAGTTTTTGCATCTGACAATTAAATACCTTGCTGTTCACAATGCCTTGTTAAATCTACCTTGAAAACAAAGAGAACTTGCAACTGCCAATGGCCTGTGATTAGATTTCAAGTTTAATAAGGCGACTGCAAATTGCCTACAGGTCCTTCCTGCCCTTGAAATATTTCTTTCATTCATTAGTGAATATAAATCTCATCAATTATTGCTGCATGATCTGAACTGATAAGTGATTAGATAGGTTTACCTATTCTGTGACTAGCAAATTGCTGCCCTCAACATAAACATGAACGTTGAAGAAAGTTACTTGCTGAAGAACTATTGTGAATATATTATGCATGCCTTTATTTAAGATGCTTCTGTTTGTGTACTCTTTGCAGGGGGATGTTCTTGCAGGAAGAAGTGTCGTTGATGAATCCATGCTGACTGGAGAGTCTCTTCCTGTATTCAAGGAAAAAGGTTCAACTGTTTCTGCTGGAACAGTGAATTGGGTATGCTTCTTTGAATGCCAGGGATCTCTGTCCCTTATTTCTTGCAAAAATACCAACTATGTGTTAGAAAGGGCTTTCTGATATATTTGATGGAAGAAAAGCAGATACTAGCTTATTATGCACTTGAATTATTTAATGGAACTAGTGAGGACGTGCTATAGTGTTAAAGAATAAATAATCATTAAAAATCCACTGAATTGAATTCTACCTGTTAAGGATTAGATTGATTGATTTCGTGGTCTAAAACAAGGGAAACCCACACAAAACGAAAATTGTATTGTTCAGATAAACTATATTATGATGTTTTTCAAACCTTGTTTATTATCGAAGAAACAGATAGATGAAAACTTTGATCGAGACATTGTCGAGGGTACTGCTTCTAAGGTCGGTCAGGAATTTTTCTTTGCTGTTTTTTTGTCTCTTTCAAGCCACATGTACTGTTGAGATTGTCCTCCAATTTTTGTATCGACAGTGATATTTCATTGTCTTTAAGTCATGCAGAATGATAGATTTAAAATGAGCTCACACATATGACAGACTTCTTTATCTTCTATAGAAGTTGAAATTTGGTTTTCACATCAGCAACCTTTAAAGAACACTGATTTCTTAAATTTATGGTGTCATTGATATTTTTTAACTTAATTTTATCTTCTTGAAGCATCCAATGTAAGGACTCTGAAAATCGTATCTAGGGATTTTTCTCATTTGTTCTATCATTTGTCCTTATTTGATGAATTTAAGATTGGGTAAATAGTAGTAGGTTCTTTTACTTTGGTCCCATATGCAATAATGTACAAATGGTGTCATCTCCATTAAAGAAAGGTTGTTGCATCTATTCATAAACTATAGGGACTCATTTGGCTATTTTGGAATGTGAGAGGCCTATCAGCACACAGGGAAAACATCGAGGGACCTATCTGTTATTTACACTAAGAAATATTTATTCCAAGCCCTGAACAAGCAACCTTGTGCATTTGAAACAGATAATATAACCCTTGTGCTTAAAAACCAACATTACAAATACTTGTGCTTTTGGGCTTAGAATGCAGAATTCTGAATTTTTTGTTTCCAATATCATCTGATCCATTTCACAAGTTATCAAGTTTACCAAACATTGTATTTTATAATTTTAGTTGTAATTGATGGTGAGTGATCAGTTAGAATTTCTTCCAATCATGAGTGTATATTAACATCGAGGGAGTGAGCTTTATTCTTAATTAATTTTTTTATTTCTCATATTTTTTTAGAAATTTGAGCAGTTAAGCATATCATAAGTTTGCTTAATACATTGCTATCTTTGTTTTAGATGATGTGCAATTCTACATAGCAACAAAGAGCCTTGATTTTGTTGGGATCTAATATGGAGAGTTATCTCACACAAGTATTCAATAATAAGTTGTGTTGATATACAAGTGATGGCTCTTACCTACTAGCTTTAGCTTTTGAGTTGAGAGGCATCCATTCACTTGTGTATTCTGTCTAACTTTGAGCCCCATGTATTTCTTCCTTTACAAGTGGTATTAGAGTAGAAGTTTCGGTTGGGATGGAATTCATGCGAGTTATGCTCCCTTGGGTTTTAACATTTTCTATCATGGTCAAGCCAAAATTTTAAGAGCACATTGCTCTCATAATCTATTCAGGTGGTTGAGTAGATTTTTGATAAATTAAAGTGGCCTGGCGAATGAGGAGTTATGAATGTGGATGGATTGTCATGTGTCGGAAGATTGTTGGAAGTACACATGGAGTATTATCCTTCATTTGTATTCAACAAGAAATGTTGATCCTTACTCATTAGTTTAAGCTTTTGAGTTGATAAGTGTATTCATTTGTGCATTGAGCCCAACTTGGGATCCAAGTATTTCATCCTTGTAGATCTCTTATGAGGGAAATCTCTCGAAGCACACACAAGTAAGTTAAGAAAATTTTAAAGCAACTAAAGGTAATAGAATAGTAAAATAAAGGATTTTAATAAGGAAAACCTTGAAAAAACCATGTTGCTAGGTTGTGACAACTTAAAAACTATATGTTCTTCAAGTACAAGAGTACACAGAAGAAACCTAGAGAGCTCTACAGTACAATTTTTTTAGTTCTTAAAACAACTATTTTAGCTTGATTTTTGCTCCACTCCCAGTTATGTGACTGCATGATAGTCATGGTATCACCAAACTTGGTTCGATCAGATGGTAATCGATCCGATCTAATCCCTGTTGTTTTTGAATCTATGTCTAAAAATCAGTGGTAGAAAACAGAAACCAGTTTGGATTAATAAATTGTTTAAATCCGTACATGAATTGATTCCATTTCATATTATTTTTTGATTTTTTAAATATATTTACTTAATTTAATTGTAAAAAAAGATAATAAAAAAATATATCGAATGCTTAATCATTAGAATCATTAGTATTATAAATAGTTTCTTTGTTTAAAAATTAATCAATTTTATTAACAAAATTTTAGCTGAGCTTAAATGACAATTGTATGGTCATCAGTGGAATTATGTTGATTTTTTAAAAATAAAGATATAATCTAAATTTGATTTGAGTTTAAATTGTATAAACTATGTTGTCAATATCAATAATTTTATTTTAAAAAGTAGTTAAAGCTATTACCTAAATCTAATTATTTTCCATTGAAACTTGGTTTTCATTGACCCATTGGTTGTGTGCCTGGCAAGGTTGAGCATTATGTTTGAAACTCAAAATTATTTCAAAACTCACTCATATTTTACTCAACTTTATTTTCTTATGACTAAAAGTCAACTCACTCATAAAAAAATTAATTCAATTCATAATCGACTCGATATCTATACAATGATATGCATTTAGACTTTCCAAATCTATAGTTAAGAATCTTAAGATATGTATATTATATGAGGTATACTTTGATGAAATTAATGGATGAATATTTACATAATTCATGTAACTTTATCAAAAAATATTTAATATACATTATATATGAATGAATATTTAAATTAGAAAAAATATTAAAAATTAAGTTCTATTAAACTCGAAAATAGACTTGAAATCAAATAGATTTGAGTCGACTCAATCAAACTCGACTTGAACTAGAAAACTTTGAGTTTGAGTTAAGGCAAACTTGCTTGAACTTCACTCGTTATCAACCTTAGTGCTAGGTTAAATGAACAGGACCAGAGCTTGCTGGGAATAACTATGCCTCAAGCACAGTAGTATGGAGATTAACACGCTTGACAGGATCTTTAGATCCTATAATGGAGTAGTATCCTAAGCCATGTGGTAGCCAGATGAAAGAGAATTGTTAATAGTTGAGAAGAAAACGAAGCAGTCAAAGTTGATATATGTGGAGTAAATTATTAACTTTGTTTTGTGTGATCAATACTTATCCAAATATTGGATCATAGCTTGGCTCTGAAAAGTAAATCTTTATTAGGATGATCCATGAGCGATTTGCATCTACAGCCAAGTTAGTCCTAGGAAGGACTGTTGTCATCCGAGGTATGTTCTTTTTACGGAGAAACTTGTTTTCGAACTATGTGCTTTTTGAGCACATCTCGGGATGTTCTGGCACATGTAGGGTTCAGATTGACAGTTCTCATTATTCAAGTCAAAATTATTTAGTTATTTTTTATAGCTATGATAGTTGAATTGATTATTATTGTCAGTAGGGCTATAAACGGGTCAAGTTGGTGTTAGCTCAAACTCAAAATTTTTGAATTCATCTTAGCTTAAACTTAAAATTACTAGAGCTTGAGCCGACTTGAAATCCATTTTAGGCTAGCTTGAATTGGATTATATTTATATATTTTTTAATATATATATATTATATACAGTGTATAAAAATATAAAAAGTATATATATATACACATTTATATATTTATCAAATAATGTATTTTACGCTGATTTGAGTTTATATCAAGAGAGCCAACGCTAATTCGAACTCGACTTGAAATGACACTTGAGCTCAAGTTGAGGCTGATAGCTCAACTTGAAATTATTCAAGTGAAACTCAAATTTGTGCGAGTTTGAAGTGACCTTCTTTCAAGTTATTTTTAGAGCCCTAGTTGTTAGGTATGTGTATCTTGTAACAAGTTTTCATTACTTAATGTTTGGGCCATTTTAATTCTTAATTTATTTTCTTGTAGGATGGTCCACTAAGGATTGAAGCCTTAACAACTGGTGCTCAGTCGACGATTTCCAAAATCATTCGCATGGTATTTATGCATTTGATTAGTATTATATCTTTGTAAGAAGACGTGGGAACCTTATAATGCTCTTATTACAGGTTGAAGATGCACAAGCACATGAAGCACCAATTCAACGACTTGCAGATTCTATTGCTGGGCCTTTTGTTTATTGTGTAATGACACTATCCGCTGCAACCTTTACCTTTTGGTAAATTCCATATACCTGCTATTAATAGGAATAGTTGTTTTGACAGCATTATCATTGTTGCATAATATTACTGTGACTTAGTGTAAAAGAATAATTAGATGAATAAAACTTGGTTTAGTGTGCCATTGCCTGTTTATTCTTGACTGTTTATTGTTCTTTAGTACTTATTTGTTGATTTATTTTTACTGTTATTTTCTTGTATTTGTTTGTCATTCTGTATAATATTCTATCAAGACAAAAGAACGTGCATCAAACTATATTGTCTATTGAAAACAGTGATCTCTCTGGAGCATGGACTACAGAATAGATCAAGAAAAGAAAGATTTTTAAGATTAACAGAAATGCCTAACAAACCACTAAATGTATACTCATTCACATTATAGATTATTTAAATTCATCTTATTCTGTGCTTCATTGTCTTTCCTTTTTAACATGTTTGACAGGTATTACATTGGAACAAACATCTTCCCTGATGTGCTACTCAATGATATTGCTGGCCCTGAAGGGAATTCTTTATTATTAAGTTTAAAGCTAGCTGTTGATGTATTGGTAAGTATTAATTCATTTTGTGGCCTTCCGATGAGATCCCTAATCAAAGTAGGTAATGATCCCTGAAATAGCTAAAGTTTTTTTAGAATTCTGATTATGGCTATAGATGGTGCAACATTGAAATTCCCTTTTATTTGACCTAGAGATCATGATGTTTAAATCCAAGAAACTGTCTTTTCATTAAGTGTATGGCTATGTGCATTAACCCTTAGACCTCACATGAAGTTTGCCTTTACCATAAACTTTTAATTTAACACGCGTTTGTTTTCAAAATTAATTCTTGATGAGATATTTGTCTTGAGATTTATGGAAGATTTAAAATAAAATTAATTTTATTTTGGGATTTGTGTAGTATATGAAATATTAGTTTTATTTTGAAAATTGAATTGGATGTGAAATAAGTTAGATTTAATGTTGAAATTTGTATAGTATTTGAAATATTATTAACTTGACGATGAAATTTGTGAATGATGTAACATGTAAGGTTAACCTAGAAAAATAAATCGGGAAAATTCAAAGACATCCTTTGTTAATATTTACCTATGTTTTATATACATTACACATGTATTAGCATTGTCATCCTTTCTCTTATTATTCTGATCATTTTCTCAAGTCGATGTATTTGTTCAGGTGGTGTCTTGCCCATGTGCACTGGGTCTTGCCACGCCTACGGCTATCTTAGTCGGCACTTCTCTAGGTAGTTTTTGGAATTTGAGTACTTTTGTTTATCAGTGAATTCTTTTTATTTTATTACTCCAAGTAAATCATGTTACTTTCATTAATAAGTAGATTCCCAGCAATGTATTGAATAATACTTCGGTTCCCTGGATATTAATTCCACTCCTAAGCAAATGTGTTTTGGTTTTTGTAATATTATCCACTTGCATTGATTGTAACCCTTTGCAGTAGTAAGAGCATTTGGGTAATGAACAAAACATCTGATTATTTTTAGCTCTAGGGCCTTGTCTAGAAGCATGAACTAATTTTATTTACATCTTTAGCTGTGCCAACACTTAATTTTACTTTGATTCAAGTTGGATTAAGCTACACAGGATGTGGAACAATTATAGCCTTCTAGAGCCTATATGCGATACACTAGAGCATGGCAATGTGCTAAAAATAAGCAGACAACTTAAGGGATTTTCACCCTAGACCCTAGCCATTTCCTCCCATAATTCAAAATCGATTCAATTTCATAAATCACAATTTAAATTTCATTATTAAAAATGACAAATTAATTTTATTCATCAAGCAAGCAATATATACAAACTTCAAACTTATAAATAGAAAAATCTTCAATGCCATATCTCTAATTTGGCAAGATAAGACTAAATAAAAACTACTTTAAAATTAAAACTAATTTATTTTAAAATTAGAAAAAAATTAATTTTAAAATAAAACCTATCAACTTTAGCTAAGTCTACCTAACAGATAACTTTCAAATTCAAACCAGTTGATTTAGTCAAATAGGCTTGACTAGTCATGACTCAATCCAACTGCACAAATGATTGATTCAACCCAACTAAACTAAATGCAACTCATTCCAACCAAATATGGAGTACTGAATTAGCTTTGGCATGTCTCTAATAAACCTGATCATAATAGTCTCCATAAGTGTCTGCAGCACAATCTCTCAAAAAATTTTCATAGTACTTTTAAGGGTTAATTCGAGCAATACTTATTGTTTTTGGGTTATCCCCAACAAATAGTTTTTGAGACTATACCTACTGTTCTATTTATTCTCTTGTGTTTAATATGTTAATTCAAAAGGTTTTCTCATCTGCTTATTCATTTATACTGGAAAGCAGATACTTGATTATCTTTGGTTCTTGAGTTGAGATTTCAGGAGCTAAACAGGGACTACTTATTAGGGGAGGAGACGCATTGGAGCATTTAGCTGGAATTGATATGGTTGCACTTGACAAAGTATTTTTCTTATGCAAGCTTTTAGTTTCATTCCGATTGCTTAAAATTTGTTTATCTTCAAACATTCTCAGCTATCGTGAGCTTTGTTTTGAGATTAACTTAATTTTTGTGATGATTTGACCTGTTAGACTGGGACACTCACTGAAGGAAAGCCTGGTGTCATAGCAATTGCTTCTTTGTTTTATGATGAAGCTGAGATCCTTCAATTAGCTGCTGCCGTTGAGAAAACAGCATCTCACCCGATAGCAAAAGCCATTTTGCATAAAGCAGACACTTTAGGCGTACACCTACCTAGCACAAGAGGTCAGTTAACTGAACCTGGTTGTGGTTCTATGGCTGAGGTGGATGGATCTTTAGTTGCTGTCGGCAAAATGGATTGGGTTCACGACCGGTTCCAGATAAAGTCATCAAAAAGTAAATTGGTAGATCTTGAAAAACTTATCATCAGCCTGTCAGCCAATGCTGTATCATCATTGAACCAGTCGAGTTCAGTTGTTTATGTGGGTCATGAAGGTGAGGGCATAATAGGTGCAATAGTTATATCAGATACCCTGCGCCGTGATGCAAAATCAACAGTGGAGTGGTACTTTTTTCCTTCATCAGTGTGCTACTTCTATTTAACTTAAAAATGTTTTTTTGCTTTTCTAAAACTGTTTCTGACAATGAGGGTTAGCCACGCAATTGATGGAATTACTCTGTACATAGGTTGGAACTCTAGATTCCTTCATGCAAGGAACAGGTCTTTCCTCATTTTTTTATCCTTCAGCATCTTACTGATTCATCTAGCTACTCTTCTCTTAGAGTATATGCGAGCAATTATTTCTTACTTTTACAACAGAAAAGTTATTGGGATGGGCCTTGGCATTGTGATTAGGTTGACCTAAAAAGCTAATATAGCTCTTTTTGCTATTGACACATGATTCCTTGTTTGTCATCTAGCCTAGACTTTCCTTGAGAATTATTTCACATTGAATGATCAGCAAGTTGATGTGTTAAAATAGAAGTGTTGACCCTTCTTATCCATCAGCCTAGGCTTTTGAGTAAAAAGGTGTTTACACTTGTATGTTAATTTGAACTTTGGTTTTCCAAGGTTTGACTCTCCTCAAGAAGTGGTATTAGGGCCGATGGTTCGATTAGGATCAAGTGGTTGATGCAAGGTGCTCACATGGGTCTTTGCTCTCTTCTACCGTGATTGAGATAAATTCCATACCTAGGATTGAGTAGGCCTCATAGTTGCATAAATTCCAAGAGTTCGAAGAGCAAGTAATCCCATATCTAGGATGGAGTATGGCTCTTTGCGGCAAAATTTCAGAGCGGGTGACTTCCACTGAGCATGCAAGATGGTCGAGTGGGTTCTTGGTAGCTTGTACTTGATGTTATTAAAAAATGGCTCATTACAAGGGAAGTGGATCCTATGTGACTTAATTCTTGTTAGTGGGAGAATTGTTAGGATGTACATAAGAATTATTTTACATTGAATGATCTTTAATAAATTGAAGTGTCAATGCAGAAGTTTTGGCCTTTACTCACTAGCCTAAGCTTTTTGGTTAAGAAAGTATCCACACTTGTGTATTAGCCTCAACTTTCTTCCCCAAGGCTCCCTTTAACATAAGATCCCCTTCATTGTATTTCATGATCTATTTGCTTACTTCATCCACCTGATCTGCAGGCTCCACGAGAAAGGAATTAAAACTATCCTGTTATCAGGTGACAGGGAAGATGCAGTGTCAAAGGTGGGAAAGATGGTGGGTATCAAAATGATAAAGGCCTCTGTAAGCCCTCAACATAAGTCGCACATCATATCGAGCTTGCAAGCAGAAGGGCATCATGTCGCCATGGTAATATAAATCATATAATTGGAATCTCTATGTACATTTAATGAATTATATTGTAGCAGTATCTCTTTTACAAATGATAGTAACAAATGATTTATTCTGCAATATATCATGAGAAATGCTATAAATTTAGAATGAAGGAAATATTGAGGTTATTGGTATTTTAATTTCCTTTTGCCTCAAGGTTGGGGATGGCATAAACGATGCACCATCATTAGCACTTGCTGATGTAGGAGTTGCTTTGCAAATTGATGCCAAAGAGAATGCTGCATCAGATGCAGCATCATTAATTCTTTTGGGAAACAGGCTTTCACAGGTACTTTATCTTCCGAAATATTGCTGCATTTGGAGATTTAATAGCGTGTACATTGTCTTCTCTGTGCTTTGCCCAAAGTCTAATTACTTCTCATGTGATGCATAATGTACAGAGGATAGCTAGTCATTCTGTTTCACTTTCACAATAAATTTTGGTTGGTTGGTTTATAGATTTAAATTTGGGAGGAAAGCCTCGATTCAACAGTTAGTTTATTATGGCCTAAAGATGATCAGTTCAGCTTCTGAAATAAATTTTTTAAATTTTTTTCTTCCAAGGAATGTTAACCCGGTTCAAGTGGCAGGATTTATTTTTTAAGTTCTGGACCTTGGCTCATCAGCCTTAAGATAGAAAGCTTCTCTTAAGGCTGAGGTTCTTCATCATTACCACTGATATTCTTATCTGGGCTATTGGGTATTAACTACAACAACAACAATACTAACAACCAAGACAAAGCCTTTATCTCAAATTACTTAGAGTCGACTGCATGAATTTCTCTTTTTCATTTAGTTCTATGTAAAGTAATGCTCTCCATGAGTGCAAATGATCAAACGTCACTTTTATAATTAATTTTTGTCAAACACCTTTCTCGTTAGTGGTGCCTAATGATGAAACCCCTCATATTTAGGTGAGGCCTCTATTTGGTATTGATTTTAACTAATTAATAGTTCACCTTAAAAAATTAATAGTTGTTTCTCATAGGACTTGCAATCATGTTTGAAACTTGAAACTCATATACCATAATCTATTAGTCTCTTGAAATTTTATTGCTTGTAATCCAAAAGAAACTTTCTCAAAATTAAACTTTCTTTTGAAAGTTGGAAAATGAAACTTTTTTTTGCATGGAATATGTTAGGGGAGATATGACGGGGAGTTGGACTTGGACTCAGTACACAAGTGAATGAATACCTTTCAACCGAAAAAATTGGGCTAGTGGGTTAAATATATCGCATGTATATTAAGTGCCGCAACTCTTGTTAACTACCAATGTAAGATACTTCTTCATGTGCCCTCTCACCAATCTCTCCTTTAGAGAATTCATGCACATTAGTCTTTCCCTGTTATGGGTCATTTTACTCTATCAAGTGCATACACATTAAGAGCATACTCAACCACTTAGGGATATAGTGGAATTCACACTCTTGGAGTTTTTGCTCAACAATAGTCATAGTTGGTGAAGACTTGTGGGAGCACAACCCAAATTAACTACTTTATTTCAATCGAACCGTTGCTTCTGATATCATGTGTTAATGAAGAAGTGCTTGGGGTCCAAACACAAAAGTGAATGTACACCATTGGCCCAAAACTCAGGCTAGTGGTTAGGGCCGTCACTTGTTTATTGAGTGCCATTGCTACAACCTTTTGTTGATTACTAATGTGGGATAATTCTTAATGTGCACTCCCAGCAAAATTCACTTTGATATATGCCTAAATTGTATACATATTATTTTATTTACTTCAATATAGACACACTGAAGATAACATGTAAATTAGATCTTTTATTTAAGATATTGTACATAGTGATTTAACTTGAATCTGGTGATATTAATTAAAGCTGTAATTTTGCATAAGGTTGAATTGCTTAAACTGCAATGAATACCAAGCCGAGTGTTTTTCTGCAGATTGTTGATGCTCTGGATCTTGCTCGAGCAACCATCTCCAAAGTGCATCAGAATTTAGCATGGGCAATTGCATACAATGTTGTTGCAATCCCTATTGCTGCAGGAATACTTCTTCCACAATTTGACTTCGCTATGACACCGTCACTTTCTGGTGAGCAACGAACTCATTTCCTGAATTTACCTACTTTTGCTCTAGAGCTAAAGCACATGTGAATATCCGCTAGGTTTGACAATAACAATCCTAACTTGAACTGAAATGAGATGGAATCATTTTGAGTCGTGTTTGAGTTATACCTATTACTAGTAAAAAGTTGAGTTGTTTTTACGGCAGGAGTGACTCACCCGATGCAGTTGTCCGAGTTTTTTGAAGTTGTAGTACATAAAATTTAATTTGTTATTTTCTTCAAAACACTGATAAGTAGATTTTCTCAGTTTTGATTGTCCAGGTTGGCACTATAATTAAAACTGATTCTTTGCCCTCCAAAAATCTGATCAGTAGTCTACTAAAGCTTCTTTCTTCAAGTTTACTTGAAATGCGTACATTTTCAGCTTATTTGACTCGAAAATTGACCATTTTCAAGTGAAATTAAACTCAAAAGAAGTAGTTCGTATTGAATTCGAGTTCACCCAATCCATCTTGAACTTGGATTTTCGGCCAATCCTAGATATCCATAATTTCGTGCACGCACACACACATATATATATTATGCATATATATGTAATACATACACACATATATACAAACCTATGCATCTAGGCACATACTTGCAAGAACACACAAAATATGAACATATTAATGTATATGCAGCCATGTATGATTTACATTCATGAATACATATATCAAAACAGTACACAGAATATACAAGCAAATATTTTTATTCAGGATATATGTTAATAATGACTCCCTGCAGGAGGACTGATGGCCTTGAGCTCCATCTTTGTTGTCACCAACTCTCTGTTCTTGAGGCTTCATGGATCCTTCAGAAAGTGTGAATAGCGCTGAAAACAACAAAGGTAGTCCAGTGATTGCCCTTATGAAAAAATTCCAAACTTTTCCTTATATTATATTTAAGTATTTTGTAGCATTTATCATTATTCTACTAGAAAATCCTCTTGCTACCTCTCATCTTCAGCTCATTAATTATTCAACCCTTACGGGGAATATTCATTTGAAAAGATCAATTTAAATTTCAGAAATAAATATTCCAAGGCTCATATATTCACGATATACTTTGTTGTCGTGATTCCCACGTACAGCATAGAGCGTAAGATGACTACGAATAAAATGGTTGAAATGGTATGCCATAATTTGGATCCAACCATTTGCTATCAAGTTATGGAACAATTTTTTTAATCCAGAACTTATTGAATTATTTAATGTCACTGTTATTGACGTAGATTTTCGGCAATAGTGATTGGAAGGATGGGGCAGGGACAGGGGCGAGTACTAAGAACATGATGTTTTACGTGGAAAACTCGAGTAGGAGAAAAAAAAAAAAATTGCTTCATGTGCAGTGTACTTGAAGATACACTATGATTAGATGAATGCACGATATAAGATGTTCAGCGCTAGCCCTTACCTTGCCCTAAGGAGGTCTCCTCATTCCTCCTTTATGTTACAATGCAGTTCACAAACTTATTACACATGATGATAAAACATATGAATCTATGAGTAGATCGACCATTTGGGAGACGACGAGTTTTTTTTAGAAGATAATGGAGTTTTCCAATATCAGGTTCATAGATGCTTGTCGAAAGAGATTTCTTTAACTCAAGACTCCTGCTTGGTCACTTGTACACTCGATCAAAAATCATCATTATAGCATCATGATATATGATCTTGAAAGCTAGATTCATGCAGCTGAGGCCTGATTTTCAGCTGAATTTTTTTTTTTCATTTTAATAACTTATAGTGTGGTATTTTGTGACTAAGCTCAGATGCTATATTCGATCATAAATCAACATTAAACCTAGTCAAAATAATGGATTAATTAGGTCAAAGTCAGAACAAATAATCATAATACACTCTTGGGAAAGGACAAGCCAATAAGAATGATTTCCTTTTTCCATGATGCAGTAGACTCCACCTTCCAAATATTTAAATCTCATTTGCCAACAAATCAGGATGAGTATTCTATGGAACTTCCATGGAAGGGAAGAAGTAAATGAAAGCCAAATGGAAACGGTATTTTGTCTGGAATATAGGATTTATTATGATAAATTTTATATGGGTTTGTATAGTTGTGGGAGTTTTCCGTATAGGTTCTAGAGTTTGAATTATTTCAACTAGGTCGTCGTTTTGTGCGGTGCCACTATCTTTCATGGTGAATAAACAAATCTTTATTGACGTGAAGATTTGGAAAGATATCACTAGAAATTATTGCATTCGGGCAACTTAATTGGTAGTAGTATATTAGCCGGTCTATGATCACCTAACACGCGTAAGACTTGAGACCTACAAGCAAGCGGGTAGGTGGGCTTATTAACTCATTAATTCTCTCTGTAGCTCCATTTTAAAAATATATAGGTGCAATTTTCAATTATGTGTGGTCCTTGTTTTTGTTAAGTAGGGTTTGAAATATGCTATGTATGGCCAATTTTTTTTCCCATTTAGCTATAGCTTACTGTCCTCTCTATTATTTTTTGTGGCTTATATCAAATATGATCATATTGTTTAGCTGAAAAATGCTTTACAGAATTGAAAAATGTCTCTAATAGTTGTAAAGAATATATGAGATACATAGGGCGAGCCATATTGTCATTTATTTTGAGTTTTGAGTCAGCTCGAGCTTAAGCGGATGGACTTCACCAGCCCTACATTGAACCATCAATTAGCATCCTTTAACCTAAAGGACTCCTTGAAAAGGAAAGATTATATGTCAACATCATACATCCCTTATAATCTCAAGGCAGTTCACCTTTTCTTTTTTTTCATCTTTTTTTTTTCTTTCTAGAATTAGATTCATGGAATCAACGAGGACTTGATTGTCTTGCATTGTGTAGATGCCATCAATCTGGTAGAAAAATATTTGGTTAACATTATAGTGAAATTTGGCAACAAAATGATGTTAAAAATGTGGTTTCCTATCTCGACTTTAGAACAACTGTAATCGGATTAAAGGTGGGCATGGGCTTGAAGACCCACCACCAACTTGGTCTGACACAAAATATGTAGAGCTTAAGCAACAAGTTTTGGTTTGAACTTATCTTGTTATACAGTCTCAATAATTGATTAATAAATTAATAAATTATAATTTACTAAATTATTTTTTAAATTGAGGTCATTGATTAATTTCTTATTAGGTTTTGAGGCATGGCATTTTATTAAATTAAACATATCTTTTTAGGTTATTTTGTAATCCATTTAAAGATATGTTTGAATTTTGTTATATTGATATATATTTTCCATAGGAGTTCAGTTTGCTTTGTCAAACCTATTATTTGAATGTAAAATAGAAATTCGCAAGTTTTCTTAAATTTTAATTTAAAAGAAAATAAAAGACCTGATTTGTGTCTAGGTTGGGCTTGGGCACAATGATGGTTATTAGTTCGGGCTCAACTAGTTTATAACGTTCAGGAATTTAAATTTTTGAATTCATTGTATGCCTAGTTAAAATTTGGAATTTAGTGAATTTTGTTTTGGCAGTGATGCTATTGGGTATTATGGATGCCCAACTATCAAGCACGAGGTTGGATCTGTAAAGCAAGTCTGATCGGTGAACTATCGTGAACGATGGACATAACATCGTGCACGTTGATAAAGTTATGGGTAATGAACACAACCTCGTGCACGAGGTTAGGATGAGCAAGTGTCACGTGTACAGCTGTAGTTCAATAAGGAATACAGGTGTTAACAGGATGCTAGGTCGGTTGACCATATCCTAGAGAGTTGATTTTGAGTTGGCATCCAACCATGCAAAGTGGCATGACCTTCAAGCCATGTGTAGGAAAATTGAGAGTTTGTCATATGTCTTAAGAAGTTTTTAGATATAAATGGGAGAAGAAAGGAATTGAGGTCTCTGGTTTTGTTCTTTGTACTCCATCTCCTATGTCTGTCTATTTTTCTGCTAAGGCAAGAGCGGTAGCAGCAGCAGCTGGGAAGAAACAGGGAAGGAAAAGAGGAAGAAGAAGAAGAGAAAGAAGAGGGGAAGAATTAAAGTGGATCTTTAGAGATTGCAGAAACAGGGAAGGAAAAGAGGAAGAAGAAGAAGAGAAAGAAGAGGGGAAGAATTAAAGTGGATCTTTAGAGATTGCATGCATGCTGGATAGGTGAAATTGGAAGAACAGAATTAAAAGTGTTACTTTGCTTAGTTTACAAGATAGGCAAATCTCATGCATATAAATATAAAAGAGATAGAGCTATGAATCTTTTATTTTGTACGAAAAGGTATGCATATTTTTCTTTAAAGAAGTGTGCATGAAATTCCTTATTTATAATTAAATATTTATGTGAAGAAATTCTGTGATTGCTCTATTATCTTTTTGTTAACTGAGTAAGATAATATTGCAGAGAGTAACTTGAAAGTCAAGTCTAGAGGACTTGTGTTAAAAAATGAACTGTGAAAGAAAGGGTGAGAAAATGTGGTTTCCGATTTCTCGTAGTATAGGTGTATGTCGAAACTGGAAAGTGGTGATGGTGATAAAGTCCAGTCTACCGCTGAGGGTGGTATTGGCAAAGATGATGATGACGTAAGACCAATCTATCGCTGAGGGTAGTATTGGCAGTGAGCTCGAATATGTGGTACTATGGACGGTCGTTGAGGACCATTCCAGTGAGTTTAGGCAGAGAGGCAATACACCGAGAAATCAGAACCGGCTGAGACAATTGTCGTCCCCGATGTTTAGTGGGGCAATTGTCGTCCCCGATGTTTGGTTGAGCCCCGATGTTTGGTGGGACAATCGTCGTCCCTGATGTTTGATGCGACTGATATGTTGAGTGGTACTATCACGAAAATACGATTATTGTAAGTGTACCGATATTATGGGTAAAACTTTAGTACGAAGTTATGGAGAAATGATGTTTGACTAATTGTAGTTTAATGGTCCGATGTTCGGCAGCTGTAGATTGTCGGTGCATGTATCGTGGCCGAGGTTTGTTTACAGTATTTGTGCAAACATCTTGTCCGTTGATTCAGATTTTTATAACATCGTAAATGATGTTATGGAATTTACTTGTGTGGTACAATGAACCCTGTTAAGAGGTGTTGATATGAACTCTGTACTTTCATGTGACGTTAAGCTAATCTATGTTAGAGTGGTTTCCTAACCCCGTGATCGATGTTTGGAGGATTGCTGGGAATGATGCTGTAGCCTAAACCCCGTGATCGATGTTTGGAGGATTGCTGAGATATGATGCTGTAGCCTACCATCGTGCTCGATGTTATGAGAAATGCTAGAATTGTTGTATTCGGTGTTATGAGGGATGCTCAACGTAAGCTTCATGAACGATGTTATAAGGGTTTCTGCTTAACTCGTGACTGAGGTATAAAGTGAGTCCGTTAACAAAGTGATTGATCGATTAAAAATGTAGATATATACCTCTAAATGATAAAGAGTGGTGTATGATGTGCAAGGTTTTGCTTGTAATCACTTCTAAATGTTTATTTCTGATTATTTTGCTTATACAGACTTTTGGTTTTGCCTACTGGGTTCGTTCTAACGAACTCTTGCATGAAACATGGCAGGTATTTCATAGCACCAAAGAGGACATGGAAGAAAAATCAAACCAAAAAGAAAATAGATTTGTGCAGTTGGGAATATGAGTTAAGAAATATCAATAAGTTGTCATTTGTACAAGTGTAAATTATAAATTTGATGTATTATGGACAAATAGAGAAAAAAGATTATGTAATTTTTTTTAGAAGTCGGAGAATTTTTATCCTTAATGTTCCGATTGTTAGTAATCTGGACACAAAGATAGAGGAGGTCAGGTTTCTGGTAGTTGGGATGTTACATAGCTTGACGCCATCCCATTATCAATACTTGAATTCAATCGATGTCTTTCTCTAGATTAGGTTTATATCTTACGATCTTAAATAATTAAACTTATGTCGTTATGTTTGGATGAGAACAATTATATAGTGGCTTCATGTCATTTCATTGGTTTGAGTTCATTTGCAAGATAATGGTTGATAAGTGAGCTCATTTTGCTCATCTTGTTTGAAGCAAACACATCCTGTGGTTTAAATTAACAAACTCGTTTGATTTTGAGTTGAAATGAATCAAACTCGTGTTGAGATGATTAGCAAAAACTTACTTTTAGTCGAAGAAATGTATTATTTGATACAATTTAAATATGTGAACTTTATGCGTTGTGAAGGGCAGCTGATGCATGAATTTTGCAGTCATTATCATCATTGAGCCCCGTTTGTCTAGGAGTTTAAAATTAACCTGGTTTAATTTTAATCAGGCATATCACATCACACGTAAAATTTAATATTAAAAATTAAATTTATTTCATATCCTACACATATTATTAAAATAATAATTAATTTATATCACATCCCTCACATATTTCAGTATAATACTAATTTTATATCACATCTCTTACATATCTCAACATAATAATTAATTTTATTTCACATCATTCACAATTTTTAATAAATTTTTTTTTTCAAATTTAATTTTAACCTTCTTAAATTTAACCTTACAAACAAACACACCTTTTATTCCAAACAGAAAACAACTCAAAGGACTGAGATAAATCGAATATATAAACAGAGTATCTATTACAAAAAAAAAAAATCATTTACATTTTTACTTAATTACCAGCCCATGCTTCAATTTGCAATTGATTTGAAATCAAGTCAGTTCAAAATGAGTTCAAGTTGAACCCGACTGGTCGAGTTGAGTCGCTTTTGTCCCAAATTCTTTATAACTCTGCTGATTGGAATTACATTTATAATTTACTCCCTCTTTTTTCTCAATTTTCACTGTTTGACAAAAAGTAAATTGAGATTTAAATGTCATCAGATATCTAATGAATCTTTCATACGTAATTCAAAGACTTTAAGCAATACATTAATGAATAGCAATAGAAGAAGAAAAAAAATTTCTAAGGGGAAGAGGTTGATTGAGGGCTTGCCACTTGCATGAATATTAAATAATATAAACAGCCGCCACATTATATGAGAAGAAGATAAACCAGATATTTAAATATTACAAAAATTATACAATACACATGTCACTGATCTTATCCCATCTACTCTCAAACACGAGTATTTTTTATAAATTTTAGTTGTTGCGCTCGAGTTAGAAATGTAAGAGCACACCACAAATTTTACTCGTCGCTACCGATCGTAGAATCACAAGCTTTATCTGATTGTCACTTTGAGAAATTGAGACTCCGTGAGCTCAAATGGCTCGGGTAGCTCTACTTCTTATTAGAATCGATCAACCTCGAGCTGGATAAAAGTAAATTTAGATTGAGTAGTTAACGATAATTGTGTGGCATAATAATTGATGATTTAGGCACCCTACTAATGGCAAAGAGACATGCAACTCTACATCCAGGCGACTATAACAGCGGAGCATATTGCTTCGTTGGAGGCTTTTAGGTTGAGAGAGTTTGGCTTAAAAGACGACGTTCTCGTCATTGTGATTGACATTATCAGAGCTACAAAGCATAGAGACTAGCAATACATTTATCCTTCTATTCATATTGAGCTCATGTAAAGAGCCTATGATTACAGATGTTTATAGATTTGCTAATAAGACAGTTGATTATATTACATCTATTACTTGTTTGAAGAATGTCAATTGGAATAGGAAAAAATTCTACCCAATTGAGTTCTATATAAGAGATAAAGCTTTTTATACTTAATATATACGAGGCCTTTGTTTTAATTTTAAATAAGTCGTGGTTGAACTTTAAAAAAATACATATCTATATTCATACATATCTTGATAAGCAATATTGAACTAGTTTGACGTGTTTAAAGCTACTTTGCCATCTTACAATTATATAAGAGCATATTTTCAATTGAATTATTTTGATAATACTTATCTAAGAGCAAGCCAAAATTTAAATTACCTCATAAATCTATAAGCAAATTTTCAATTGAATTATTTTAATATATCAAAATTACTAGAATCTATATATATATATATATATATATATATATATAATTTTCAGCTAGAAACGTACTCTTATATAGCTATATATTCGACTATGTATCAAAGTAATTCAGCTGAAGATTTACACTTACAAAACTATTAAATAATATATCGAAGTAATTTAATTAATAACTTATTCTTGAACATCTATTCATGATATATCACTTTATTTTTATTAAATTATTTTGATGTATCATCAAAAAATTATTATATAAAAATATTTTTTTGATAAATTTACTTTAATATATTATATTCGAAAGTATTGTAATTAGAGTTATTGGATGTATCCGTAGTAAATGAGTGTCAAATAGATCCCTCCACTAAAAAAACATAATAATTTGTTGATTAATTGATTTTAATTAGATAATAAAAATTAAACATTTTGTTCTAAGCCGTTAATTAAGAATTGATTAGGTATCTTAATCTGTGGCCCTACGGCTGCCACGTGGGCATTATAAACGAGCTCTGGCTCACTGCCACTTAGCTAAAGTGCTATCAATTATCTTCCAACATAGAAAATCATTAATTATTTTAAGTTTGATAATGTGATTAAATTATGTTAAATTTATTCTTATAGATAAATGCGTTAAATATAAAATAAAATATTAAAATTTATAATAAATATGAAATAAAATGGATGACTATTTTAAAATATATTATTCATCGCATCTCAATTATATCTTTTAGTATAAAATAGTGCGCAATGCATTAGTAAATTTATTTCACCGTCATAATTAATTTGAGAGTGCTGACCCTACTTAGTTGTTATAAGACTAATCGTTACGTTTTGCTCATAATAAAATAACGAAACACTTACATAATTGTCAGTCAAATTAATATTATTGACTTTCAACTTTTTATTTTAGATACATTTTTGTTATATAACACGCGTTATTATTTCATTTTTAAATTATACATAATATTTTTAGAATAAAAATTAGCTCATAAGCAAATTAGTATTAATTAATTTGGCTTTCATCATATTGGCATAGATTGCAACTCTGTTAGATAATTTGCTATATATATATATATATATATATTTTGTAGACTTTTTTCACACGGAAAAATCGTATTGTCATATGCCAATAAAAATTTAAAAAATGCACCAAAAAATTCAAAGAACAATTTAAATTTGATATATTGTAATAAAAATGTGTGTATGAATAATAATTTGTCTATAAAAAATCAAATAAAGCTTACTCAAATAAAAATATTCACTATGCGAAGCAAAAATATCAGTTAATTCTGGCTTTTATTTCGCGCTCCATTTTTCTCGAGTTTCACATACAAAACATCGAATATAACTCTGGAATATCTTGTGTGATGTGCATTCTCGACAAGAAAAAATTTAAGCTTTTTGCAAACCTATTCCCTTGAAATTATTCGATTCAGTTAGAGCATCACGTGAGATATATAAGAGCATCAATATCTGTGAATGCATTAGTAATCGGGATCCAACAAAAGCAAAGTATAAAAGGAGATAGAAATGTCGTTAACATTAATTCTATTCGGTATGTTTTCTATAAATATTATATTTTACTCCTAGAGAGTTAATGCCCCAAAAATACATAATAATATCTTAAATCTTATATCATGCAATAAAAATGTGTAAATAAAATAATAACATGCCTATATAAAATAACAAAATTTGTAAATAAATCAAATAAAGCCTATACAAAAAGGTTATTTTATATGAAACAGAAATGAAATCTAATTTTGGTTCAGTTTCTCACTTACATTTTTCTCGAGTTTCATGTATAACATTTTGCATGACTCTGAACTATCTTCACAACAAGAAAAAGTTTAAACTAAATTAGTTCAATAAATACATATAATTTTTTTTAAAAAAAAATAATTTATAAATTTTGTTATATATTTTCAATAATTAACTCATCAATTAACTCATTATAATTTACGATTTTAATATACTAAATTATTTAGTAAGTTAATTATTAATTCACTGAATAATTCAGTATATTAAAAACTTAAACCGTGATGGATCAATTTATAAATTAATTATTAGGGTTACATAAAAAAAAATTATTTGGTTTAAAGTTGAAGAGATTCCAATCATGGATATATATATATACATATATATATATATAATCAATATCCATAACTTTATCGTAGCCATTTCATAATTAATTAATTTATATTATATGAAGAGAATATAGGAATTATATGCCAAATATACAAGACTAAAGAATCTTTAATAATAATAAAATAACTATATGATGCTTGATGCAAAATACAAGCCCTACTTGGTGTCATTTCTTTAGCTTAGTCAGCATTTGGTTTGATGATCATCTTCTATATGAAATATGATCGTGTTTTCTAATTGGAGAGAATTTTAGGCACGTAATGCGTAGAATTATTATTCATATTGAACTTACGACCGGTGCCTCTTCATGAGTTGAGAACATCTCTCTCCGATGTTAGTACTTCTATCTCAGAACCAAACTTACTAAAAACTCTTTAAGAATTAGAAAAAAGACAAATTATTACTGCAATTGAACTTGAAATAAATAAACATAAATATAAATATTATTTTTTTATTAATTATAAAAAAATAAAATATTTTTTTTCATGTCTAAAAAAACATTAATTAAGTTGAAGCAAATTCAACCCACAACTAAAAAATTCAATTTATACCTAATCAATAGAACTCCACCAAAGAAAACAGTTTTAGCTTTTAAATTAGAATTTCAAAACTATTAAGGTGCATTTCAAAAAATAAAAAACAACCAAAATAAAATAATTTTTATGAAAGAATCCTCAAAAATATCATAAAAGAAAATAATTTTGAATATCTTTTTTTTTTTAAATACAGACACTGATCAGTGAAGAAATTTGAATGTCATTTTATGACTTGGCAAGGGTATTTTTGGCAAATTGAAAAATAATTTTAACAATATAGTCAAAGTTTGTGGATTTTTTTTAACACTCGTATAAATCATACCACTTAGCTTTTATTATATAGTTTTTGCGAAATTATTATGGAAAGTTCAAAAGTTATAACACTACTATAATATTTTAAATATCAATAGCAGTGAATTCTGATGCTTGTATGATACAACAACAACAGCAACAACAACTAGCATTAATCCCACTAAGTAGAGTCGGCTACATGAATCCTTTATTTTCATTGTGCTCTATCAATTATTAAATTCTTATTTAAATCTAAGTAACTAAGATTATTCTTTATAGTTTCTTATCATGTCATTTTTTATCTTACTCTTCCTCTTCGTACATGAGCAAAATCCAATGACTCAATTTTTCTAACTGAAGCTTCAATCGATCTACGATTTATATGTCAAATTATCTAAGTCGACTTTCTCACGATGATAGACAAAAATGTATTCCATATTTACATCCTGAGCTAGAAATGCAAAGCTCACACAAAGAAGAAGTGAAGATTTATCACAAATCGTAAAATATAAATTAAGTAAACCAAATTTGACTGCTAAGACTGGATCCATGCTCATTAGATTACATTAGATGTGATGCGGGACAGATGAATTATGATGCAGTTTAGAGATCAGAAATATTACAAAACAAATTATTCACAAAATAATGTTAAATATTAGAGAATAATTTTGTGATGACTGAGAAATTATTTAAGTCCACAAAAAAAACTAATTTTCTTTTAAAATCTTAAATAAATTGGATCGAAGTTAATTGAGAAATTACCAATTAAGATTAGGGCGCAATTCAGTTTTCAATAAAACAGAAATATGAAACAGGATTGAGGGTCTCACAATATTTAACCAACAGTAATTTAAATTCACTCAATAATGAAAGGTCGCACAGGTGGAATAAATTCGAGCAAATCACAAGCGAGCATAAAATCCAGATTATTTGATTTTACCAGATTAAAGATTTTGTTGAAATTCGTACCTGAATTAGAAAACTCAGAGATCTCATTGTAATTTTCCCAAAAATAGGGCTCGGTCAACTAGGGCGCACGCGAGTTTGAGGGGCAGGCGCGCTGACACGCTCGTGCAGGCTCGCGAACGCGCGCTGGCAGGTGCAGCGGGACGCTCGGGCAGTCGCGCGGTGGCGCGCTCAGGCAGGCGCGCGGTCAGGCGCACGGGCCAAGCGGCGCTACAGAGAGGTGCGCGCGGGCAGAAAGCGTCGGGCAGAGCCGTTGAGGCGCGTCGGCGTAACAGGCGGTAGGCGCGATCGCACCGTCGGTAACGTCGAGGCACGACGATGCATCCACGTCAGATCGGTGTCGGTGAACTGGGCGCAGGAACTCAGGCTAGCAGGCGGAGTGGATGAGGAGTCAAGGTGAATGCTGGAGGTTGCAAAATGAATGAAATCGAGTCCGGAGTGAAGAGCTGAGGCGGGTGGAGTTTAGGGATTCTCACCCAAGGCCCAAGCCCTTCTCTATCCAGGATATAGATTCATTCCAGAATCAAATAATCCCAAGGGAAAACACAACTCAAATTTATTCAACATTAAAAAAATAAGAGTGACAAAATAACATGCCTAAAATGAAATACTAAATAACATGCCTAAAATAATGATCACTGAAATAGAAACAACTAATACAAAATAAATGCAAGAAATAAAATCGTCCCAAAATGGAATCTTCAATCAATCAGAATAAATAGGAGATTTCCAATCTATCGAGTTAGCGATCCGCAGCATCCATCTTTCCAAATCCGTCATAATATTCAATCAACCCAGATCGAAGCAGTATGGCTAGACCTCGGCCGGTAAACTCTGTCAGGAATGAATCGACAGTCGATCATAGTGTCCCCACCAAGATGTCTGATTGAATTTGAGTTCAATTGATACCTTTTGATTTCTTTTTGTTGAAAATCAGCCATGGCTTATAAATCTGAAAAGGAGAGTACGTCAAGTATGCAAAAACTCAAGATCCTCTATAAAGATCAAGCAAAAGTCATGTGAGGGGCATTCTCCCTTCCCACACCACATCATCCCTTGTAGTAAAAGAAACAATAAAGTTAGCTGCCCTATTGGCGGATCTATACACGTGAGTAACTTTATACGCCTTAAAAACATTCAAAATATCAAAAATATCAACAGACATGTGATGGGTGGATTCTTTCTGAAAGTCTGAACAATATCTGCTACGCCTTTTGGTTAGGGGAACCTTACATACAATTGAATTAATTCATATCAAATTCAACTCAAAAAGAGCAAACGTATACACGCATGCATGCAAATTGATACCCAAAATAATCCAATGTTACCATAATTACGAAATGCTTTGTTTAATGTTGCCTTTGTATCCACATAAACTATTTAGATGATTGAGAGTTTGGGCATGAACATGTTGTAAGTCATGTGATTCACACGATTTACAGAAAAGTGAGTGATGTTAACTCCCATAACGTATTGTTTCGTGTGTAGGTCATGTGGGTGACACAACATATAGATTGAACCTAAACTGGATAAATAGTGTGCACGACATATGGCCTTCGGTCATTCTAAATAGTTTATGTGAATACTCAATTCAGGACGAAACAATGATGTTTTGGATCAATGGAACTTCACTCATACCTATTGCATACTTTATTTTCCACCTACTCTCAAGTTTGAAGAACATGAAAAGGCTTGGTTTGAACAAGATATTTTGAATTATTAAACATATCTTTGATCTTCAGGAATAATAACAACTAGAGTTGAGCCAAATAGAAAAGTTAAGCATGGAAAACGTATGTGAACAGTTTAAGTATTGTTTAACTCAGGCAACTAACATTGATGAGAAAAAATATAAGCAAATTGGTGGCTTTCATCAGCTTGCTTGTCAGAGTCTGAGAATTGATTGAACTAAAGAAAGCAGAGCTTACGTCAAGGTTTCATCTAATTGATGGAAATAAACAAATAGGCTTTAGGGCTTAGAGTTTGCAGCTTAATGGAAATAAAGAAAAGTTAGATTACCTCAAAGCTCCTATGGTTAAGCATGTCTTTCATGTATGTTCACAAATTTTGAAGTCATTTTGAATGCTGTTAGCCCAATATGTGCAAAAGCATAGTAGGTACTGCAGAATTGCTAATAAGCTTTCTGTTTGGTAATAAGAAAAAAAAGAAGATTTGATTAGAATTTTTAGTGATTTTTGAAAAATATGTATGATGTGAAATAAAGTAAGTTGGTTATATTAAAAATTGTGTATGATGTGAAATAAAGTTGATTGATTTATTGAGAATTGTGTTGGATGTGAAATAAAGTGATTGTTTAATGTTGGAATTTGTGTGAGATGAAATATGAAATAATTTTTTAAATTTTTTTAAAATAAATTTAAGATTTTGGTCATGGGTAATTTTAGCCATGATTTTTAGTCCATTGCCAAACAGGGCCTAAAAGTGCATAGAAAAGTCAGAAGATTTTAAGTAGAAACCTTTACGAGAAAAACCACAGAGAGAGTAGAGGAGAAGTTTACCGAACTTCTTAAAAACATTATAGGAGATTTCAAGCATGGCAGCACTCACTAAAGCACCTAGGGAGCACACATGATCAGTTTGTCAAGAGGATCCCACACCTGCATAGAGTGGACAATCAAGGTATTAGTGAGTCACTAAGTTGAAAATCCTGATATAAGTTTCTAAGATACACTCTCTTAAAAATATATTTTTCCCATGCACATTCTCACTGTCACTAAAGTCGAATAATACCAAGTCGAGAACTCTAACATAAGCTTCTGAGATATGCTCTCGAAAAATCATATTTTTCACCTCCATTCAAGTTTAGATTCAAAATTTTTCACCTCTTTAAGACTGAATGTTGAAAAAGTCAAACTAAGTCAAATCTCGTGCCAAATAACTGACTCGAATCAAAAAATGCTAGTCGTACTCAACAAATGTCTTAGCCAATCATTTCAAACAAAAATACTTATGTTCAAATTCTTGTTTATTATTAATATACCCATCAACTTTCTCTTCCTCAACATCTCATCCTCCATCGCTCTATCTTCCTTCTCCATTTCTCTCCTTTTCTAACTACCTCTTCACCCCTCTCTACCCTTCTAATTTTAGTCAATTATTAGGCTTAAATTATTAAATGATGGACAAATAAATGATTGAAAGATTCATGTGAAACGTTAAAGGCCTAGTAGATTGCCCTCATTCTTCGAACTAAAAAACATGACTTCGTAACAGTAGGTGTCGTGGCCTGTGATGAAGATTGTTTTCTCCTTATGCTCCAACATGTCCAAAGAATCCCATCTAACTCTCAACCGGAATTTTGCATGTTACAGTGAACACTACTGGAACTGAACTGCAAATCCTGTAACAAAGAAGATTCAAGATCTATCAGGATGATTGATCATCTACACGATTAGATAAAGTTCGCTCATTCTGCAAGCAGTTTCCTGCATAAAATTTTGACTGCCAATGAATAATTGATAAAGCAAAAAGAGAACAAAGAGAGAACGACTTCCAGCATAATATCAGTCATGGTTGTTTCATTGTTAGCTTTCAGTTTTTTCTTTTTTTTTTTTTTTTTGCTCAGAGGGAAGAACAACCAGCATTGTTTCAGGGAAATCTCAAAATGAAGACTGCTACTAGATCTATTATATGATTATATGACAGTATTTATAACATGAATATAACATATTATACATCCAAAATTTGCTATTTGCTTGACATAAGATAAAGCAAAAGAATAACATCAATTAACTTCCACTAATGGTGTTAAGATTTTTTTATTTTTCAGTTAATTTATTACATATTAATATTACAAATTGATTAGCATTTCCCATACTAATGTATTATTCAAAACCAATTACATTCGTAGTAACAATATGTACTCTTAAATGCGTAGAAGTATCATGCTTTATTTTTTATACATAAATTTGATTTATGTTGAATGTAAATAATAAGATTCAAACATTTTTATATACTTTTTTTTTAAGTTATGTATCAGTCCTTTTCCTATATCATCAGAAAGGAGGTCCAACAAAAATAACATTTAAAACATGGCCAGTCACTATCAGTAGCCGTAAGCATTAACTACTTGTTGCACCATCAAACTGCTAACAAACAGCCTTAAAAAAATGAACTAAAAGCTGTCTAAAAATGGATTCAGATTTTATCTACAACACTATTCCATAAATTAAACCTTTTAACATATTAGAAAATCTAGTCAATCAAACTCAAAATTCACTGTTAAATTATGCATTGATTGGTTTTATGAATTGTGTAACAAGACTATCTATCACTCGTGTTTAGTTGCCTATTCAGATCTTCTAGTTCCATCATACCTTAACTAAAATAAGAACAATTACAAAATTATATCAACCAACATCACTTTCGAAGATGTTACAAAAATCATTGGGAATAAGTATACTCAACTCCAACCAAAAATAAAATAATATGTATTTGGGTCAAATAATTAGCCGTACTATTTACATTACGTTATATATGTGATAATCTGCAAAAGCAAAATGAGGCAACGATTTCTATGATATGCTCCAGTAGCAAATCAGTGTGGTGGAACTCCTGTTGGTGTCAATTTGCTGCCCTATAATTTTTAAAGTTTTCCTGTCTTGTAAATACCATGTGCAGGCTCATCTCTACTGAATGAGCTGGAGAACTTCAAGAGAATCACCATCTAACTAAATTCCTATCATCCTTTCTGCTCTGGTCACTACAGCCCCCAATCCTTTAAACGCAGCCCACTTTTTAGCTGTGAGAATTGCACCCGTGATGAGGCTCTTGCCTACTCCTAGGATGAAGTTTATTGTATATCCCTGATGAGGAATTTATCTCCAGCCACACCGCTACTTTATATTGTCCCATGAAAATTAACTTTAAACCGTTTGGAAGATGAAAACCCGTGTCACCTATTCACTCATCGCCAACTAATTCTTGAGTCATTGTAGATTGAAAGTTAGAGGAATAATCAGTCACTTTCTTGCAATAATGATGAACCTTCAGCTATAATGTGATGATGTGTAGCCAAAGAGGATGGAAAGCGATCATCGGGTGATATTCTAAAAGAAAGGAATCACGGATGTAAAAAAGCAGCTCTTATAAGGTTTCTAGACTTAATGAATAGTGAAAAGGTACGTGGATAAATCATCTCATATTGTAAAAAAAAAAAGGAATTTCCAACCTATATAAGTAATAACATGACCTTAAGAATATAAATGTCTTTTGGGACAAAAATATGATACTAATGCTAAGAACTCCACAATTAAGCATAATTAAGCTAGAATAATTCTGAGATGAGTAACCTCTTGGGAAATACTTAAGTTACGTAATTTTTTAAAATTAAAGTGGACAATACCTTTACATTTGGACATGGGACATTAGATATAAACTGGGAATTCATCCAATAACTTAGGGCATCTGGACTAGCAAAATTCATATGCTTGTCTGAACTTCCCCGTGAACCCTCTTCCAAAGCCTAGTAATAAAGATTTCTATAATTTCGCTCCAACTAACTTTTCCAGTGATCATAGAATATTCTTCATTTTCTCCAAGCCCCCAATGGATTTTACTTATTAGTGTTCTCCACACAAACCTCTCGTTTCTTGTCTTCTTTCTCCTCTGGCATTTCCATTTTGTAAGATAAATATCTAAATCATGATCTCCTCTATGTGAGATGTTAGCTGCCGGTCGACACCATCTGAAAACCTCCCTCATCAAGTTCTCAAATGAATTGATGGGAATGCACAGAGACCTATCATGCAACTCCACTTGAAATGGTGAAGTAAAATATTTTCTACCCGCCAAAGAAACTCCTGATCCAGTAATTGAAGTGATCTACCTCCAAGAATTAGTTTATGATTTCTTATGCCAGTTATTGGCATTAAAAATTTAGAAGCAAACAAGAAAGCAACTTTGACAAACCCACTGCTGCACTAAAGACCAACGCCCTCGCCTCCCACAGCTCACAAGTTACTGCGGCCTCCAAAGACTTGGCGTTATTAGCTTCAAATTCCCTAATCCGCCATTAAAAACAGTTTAAGCTCGACAATCATCCTTGGTTCTAAGCTTTCCCATTCAACTATTTAACGAGTTAATTCTCAGTCCTTACCTGCCTGAAGCACAAGAAGAAGATAGAAGCTTGAGGTCAAATGTGTTCATGATTCCTACCTTCTGCTCCCCATTCTCCCAGGTGACGTCCTCTTCTCTTTTCTATCTTTTAAGATCACTCTAATCAAAGAAGTTGAAGGTTTACCATCATCATCATCATCTGATGGATTGGTTGGAGGACTCTATCTCCTTTCTTCCTAACTTCCTCGATGATTCTTACGGCGTCCCTGAAGAAATTGCCCAGTGCGACTGGTGGCCACAGGATCAACATCAAGCCCACTTCCCAACCCATTTCTCGGAAACCATCGCAGCGGTCGCAGCGGTCGCAGCGGCACCAGCCGCCACGGCCCTGGATCCCCTGCCGGGGACACCCAAATCAGAATTCTCAAAGAAAAGAAAGCTGCCGGCGAACCCATCCGCCGGTCAGCGCCGGAGGATTGCCTCTGGCAGCGAGGGGCATGGTGAGAACGCAGAGAATCGGAAATCGCAGCTGGGCGGCGGAAAGAAGGGGTATGGGAAAGGAAGCGGTGGTAACTCCGGTGGCAGTGCGAGTAAGGAGGCGCGGTGGGCAGAGCAGCTGCTAAACCCTTTCGCGGCCGCCATCGACGCGGCGAACACCTCCAGAGTGCAGCATCTTCTGTACGTCCTTCAGGAGCTAGCGTCCCCCACCGGCGACGCTAACCATCGCCTCGCCTTCTACGGCCTACAATCCCTCACGCGACGTCTCTCCTCCGCCGGGCTTGGCATCACCGCCGCCGCAGCCGCCACCGTCGCCACCTACGCGACGACAGAGCCGAGGCTATTCCGATCGGCGTTGATCAAGTTTCACGAAATCAGCCCCTGGTTTGCCTTCCCCAACTGTCTGGCGAACTCATCGATCCTCGCAGCAGCGGCATCGGCGGGGACGGATACGAGCCTGCGCGTGATCGACGCGGGGGTTTCTCACGGAGTTCAATGGCCGACGTTGCTCGAGGCCCTAGCGCGGCGCCCGGGTGGAACGCCGAAGATTGTCCGGCTGACGGTGGTGAAAGACGAGGCGACGGCACCGTTCGCGGCAGCTCCGGCGGGATACGATTTCGCGCCACATCTTCTACGGTACGCGAAATCTATTGATCTGAACTTTCGGGTGGATCAGACGGAGGCGCTGCCGGCGGCTGCGGCGGCGAAGAGGACGGCAAGAGAGGAGACAGTGGTGATATGCTCGCAGATGTGGGCAGGGAGGGTGAGGACGGGGTTTCTGAGGGCTATGAGGGAGATGGATCCGGATCTTGTTGTGCTGAGCGAGACGGGAGAAGGGATGATCGGATCTGGGGAGGGCGATCGGGTAGGGTTAGCGGGCGGATTCGGTAGGAGGGCGGAGGTGATGTGGAAGTTTCTCGAGTCGACCAGCGCGGCGTTCAAGGGGAGGGAATGCGAGGAGAGGCGGGTGATGGAGGGAGAGGCGGCGAGGATTTTGGACGAGTGGGACGGGGAATGGGCGGGCAAAGAAAGGTGGAGGGAGAGGATGGAGGGCGAAGGGTTTATGGAGGAGCGGATCGGGGAGGAGGCGGTGGAGGCGGGGAGGGCGCTGCTGAGGAAGTACGACGGGAACTGGGAAATGAGGGCCGGCGGAGCCGCCGCAGGGGTGGGGTTGTGGTGGAAGGGCCAGCCGGTGACCTTCTGCTCTCTTTGGAAGCCGGCGAAGAAGGCCTCCGCGGCAATGCCGACCGCCGCACGGCAGCAAAAGATGAAGCATTCGCCTCTGTTTCTCTCTCCCCCATGAGAATGAAATTTGTACAGCAGAAACAACGGCAGCTCTACCATGTGGTTAGCTGACTACAACTAATAATTGACTGCTGCATAATCTAAATCTTGTGCTTTGAAAATATTAAATTTCAAATTCAGTTTGATTTAAATGAATTAAAATTTTGTTGATTTTTTTTTTGAGTAGATTTTTATTTTTCATATTAATTTCAGTTAAAATTTTAAATATAAATAAACTCTGATTTGTGAATGTATAATCTTTAAAATAATTTTATTGCTGATTGATATGTCATTAAATGCAATTTGAACTCAACTTCTTATTATCAAATTCATTTAAACGTTATACTGTTTAATATCGACTCTGACTCGTTGTTTGCGTCTTGATAGCTGGTTTTATAATTTTTTTTGTTTGATCTACGCTTGATTTGAGCTCAAATTATGCTTAGGATATAACGTAATATATTTTTTTATTTACTTATTATTTGGATTTATTAAATATTTTTAACGGATTTTTTATAGGACTTATAATTTTTAAATTAAGGCAATCAATTAAATAAAATGCATTTCTATTTCATAAAAGTATGGCTGTATCACTCTACATTTTCCTTCGGTTCTTATATTTTTGAAGAATTATAATTCGGACCCTGCATTTTCATTTTTAGTTTATTATAGTCCTAACAGAAATTATTAGAATTTTTCCTTAATATATAGTAAAGTTGTTTGAATTCTTCTATGAAAATGTCCTTGAAGAACTTATAAACCTCCTGAATCTAAAATTTGAAAATTTTGATGATTTAAAAAAATATTATCTCCCTCTCACAATTTTTTATAACTGAAGCACTAAAGCTAATTAGTATCACATAAGTAAAATTATTATTGTTGATGTAGGATGTATGGGATTCTAAGAAACACAAAGAGAAAGAGAGAGAGTCCTGAGAAGCGGCGGCGCGCAGAAAGCTAAGCCTGATGATTAAGGCTTAAGTGAGAGGAGACACCCATAAGAATACACAGAGATGTAAGGTGGTTCGGGGAGGAAATCCTCTACATCCACCAGGTGGTCGAGTGACAGACTTCACTAAAAAAGAAGGTGGATGGCCGAAAAGGCCAGTACAACGCTTTAGAGAGAGAGAGAGAGAGAGAAAGAGAGAGAGAGAGAGAGAGAGAGAAAGAGAGAGAGCTCCTCAGTTGGAGCTCGAGTACAAGAAGAAGGGGAAGAAGAAGTAAGGCTGCTCTTGCTGATCATCCTTGTTCTCCCGTGTTGTCCATGCATATGCTTGTTGTCTACCTGATCAGGCTTCCTTGAAGCCTGTTCAAGGGTATTTATAGGCTGCGGACCGTGCAGCTTGGTCCTGATTTTACGAAAGGGAAAAGAATAATCTAATGCTGAGCCCATGCCTTTGTCGGCTATTGGGGGAACCAGTAGCAGCAAAAGGAGAGCTTAGACTTTTCGATCTTGGTACTGCTTCTGGGGATCTGTGAGGGCTGGAGAATGTGAGCCCTTAATTTGCGTGTCTGAAAAAAGCGTTCTGTACGGGGAACGACGCGGTCGGACCACGCCGACTGCGGCAGATACAGCTGGGGAACGTCGTCATCGACGTTGTTGGGGGACGACTGGATCATCGAGCCCGAGGGTTGACTGAAACCCCTGCCACGAGGTTGGACTCCAGCAAAGAAAAACAATAAAGAGAAGCAAAGGTTTAGACCTTTAGGGTGCCACGTGTATGATTGAGATGCAGCGCCGAAGCCACGCGTTAACATCAGTCCCTTGCATTGTCAGGGCGCGAACATTAATGTGGGTCCTGGAATGCGAACCGTCGCGATGGCGGATGCGCTGCCCAAGACCTGTTAGGATAAAGCTGGGGTTGCGTCCCATCGATTCGTATCCCACTCCATAAGCTTCTGAAAATCCTGCAAAGGGAAAATCAGTTACAGATGGAGGGCAGTCGCGGATGGAAGATTTTGTCTGGCCTCTCAAAGAGAAGGAGGACTGGCAATTCTCCAGCTGGCACTCCTCCTGGAGGGCGCGATAGCAGCAGAGGTGATCGCCAAGGTGCCTCTGGAAGAAGAAGTGAGGACCTCTGCGGCGGTTCCCATCGATATGCCGCCAGCGAAGGAGGCTGAGGTCCAGGCAGACGCTCTGGAGCCTGTACAAGGCTCTGTAAGGGAGGAGGAGATGGCTGAAGTGGTAAATATCACTGATTCGCCGGTCAGGCCGTCTTAGAGGGCTGAGGTGCGATCAGAGGTGAACGTAATGCGCTAGACGCCTGCGGGAGTGAACCTCAAGCTGGGGAAGATTCTGCTCAAGGACGAGGATGTTGATCAGTTCCTTCCCCGCATTAGGATAACCCTCACGAAGGAACCGACGAAGACGCCCTTGGTGATCTGCGGCCTTGTTCTGCCTGAGAAGTTGATCCCTTCACCTGCCAAAGTAAGGAGACCCTCTTTCCCCCGTCTCCTCTCAACGGGTGCCCGGGGAGAGGAGAAGAAGGAAGAAAATGAAAAAAAAGAAGGAAGAGAGCAGGATGGAGGAGGGAATTAAGGAGAAGAAGGGGGCTTCCCAGGTTGTGTCTGAGGTCACCCTCGGCATTGAGGGGATGACGAGCAACCTAGGGGAGAGATTATACGAGTTAAAGAGGGAAGAGGAGAAGATCCTGAATGATACCTCCCAGATCCTAGAGGCAATGAAAAATGTGAAGGGTTAGGGGGAAAGGGAAACTCGCCTCTTTGGGAAGATGGCAGAATTAGAGGGCGCTCTATTGCAACTTGTGGAGTGCTCTCAAGTTGGTCACAAAGCGGAGCTATGGGAGTTGAAGAAGTTGGAAGACAGGTTGGCTTCCCTAGCTTCAAACAGCTCAGAATGGGCTGGTAAAGTAGAGGCTGCAAGGGGAGAATACCATCGCACCATCCTGGATGTAGGGCATGCCCATTCTTCTCATGTCAAAGACCTCTAGAAGAGAATAAAAGATCTGGATGATGAAAAGGAGGCTTTGAAGAGGGAGAGGGAGAGTTTCAATAAGGAGGCTGTGGACGCCAAGGAGGCAGAGTCCAGGGCAAGGCAAGTGGCTTTCGAGGCTCGCCGCGGGAAGGAGTTGCTGAAGGTTGAGGTGCACTCCATGCGCGCCTTGGTGGAAATCAGTTCTGGATGGAGGGGGCAACACATGGAGGACCTGGAGGAAGCGGTGAGAAGGGAAGTGAACATCATCGGCGCCTTGCCGGTAGGCCACCACGTGAAGATTCAGGTAGCTTTTGATCTTCTCTTTCAGACATTGGTTGATGTAAGTATCTTGAATCAGGAGAATATCAGAGGTCCTGCGGTTCTTCCCTTCTGCAGCCCAAAGGGACCAGACAGGTTATTCGATACTGCAAGCCATGGTCCAGAGGAGGTTCCTCCTTCAGGCCCCTACGTTGGCTGGGGATATCAACTCGCCCCTCCGTGTAGAAGTCCTGAAGGGGGCCAGAGTGCTTCCCTTGAAGCTCGGTGGCAGGGCCAGCGTGGGAACCAGAAATGACCGGCTTCCGTCCTTGCCTAATTCCTCAGCCTCATCATCAACATATATTTGAAGGAACGATCGGAGAGGAGGAGGGTCCGAGTAGCTCCCTGAGGGCATACTACTGATTGTTAGGAGTGTAATAGGTCAACCCAGATATGTGACTCGCCTCATATTTGGGATTGACACTATTACTCCAGGTGTCTAAGTTCTGAAGTCTTGTATTTTCTTTGACTTTGTTGTATCTCATGTATCCGATAGAGAGACATGTGAGAGAGTAAGAAAAATAAAAATTGTAACAAGTTTTATTATTAATGAAATGTATTCTTTCAAAAATTTATTTTGAATGAATCTGGTTTACAGTGTATTTTGATCATCTCTTTTTTCCTTTATAAGAAAAAAAATAAGAGATTGAAAAGAACAGACCAATGATTCATAGGTGAAATCATAAAGCCAATGGAAAAAACAGAAGTTGAAAGGTTTCCGGCTACCGTCGTGGACGATGTTAGACTAAGACAAAACATTGGTAAACGATAGTAGGGGAACAAACTAGGCAGCGCAGCCTGATGTTTAGAAACATCGGACACGAGCATAGGCAGAGTGCAGCTGGAGGGACACTTCGGTATCCATGCGCCACTTCGGATTTCGAAACTGTCAGAAAAACAAACAGTTGGATTGCGCTTGCGCGCTGATCGAGAAGATTAGATGGCCAGAAGGCGAAGAGTCACTGTCATTTCCCATAAGGCCGCAGAATAAGGGGCAAGGGAAAAGGGAAAGTTGAAACATTAGCCCTTGCCTCCGCCTCTGAGAGAGAAACCTTCTCCCGCTTGTTATGCGACGAGATCTGATCATGGGAGGAAGAGAGATAGAGTGGGCCGAACTGGCCGAACAGTTCCAAAAGAATGCTAGCTACCAGGAGAGTCTCCTAATGGAGCACAAAGTGCTCAACACGACCAGAGGGTTTAGGGGAAACCTCAGCCTTATGATCATCCCCCCTACCGCCGACTTCTGGCTAAACAGTCCTCCTGAAGAAGCGGTGTGCATATATCGGGCTCAGGTGGAGTACGGGATGATGCTCCCGCCCCAGCCGGAGTTTAGGGAAGTCCTGAACTCCTACCAGATTGTGCCGACGCAGCTTTCCCCTAACGTCGTCGCGTACATGTACTCCTTCCTGAAGCTACTACAGGCCCAGAGGATACCATAGAGCTTGACGTTGTTCAGAGGCCTGTTTAGTTGGATGGTAGTGCCCGGGTATGGAGGATGCTTGGCCTTACAGTCGAAGACGAGAAAGGCTTTGTTCCCTAGGGTGAGTAGCTCTCATTTGGACTGGAAAGACTACTACTTCTTTGTCGGAGGGGATTTAGGAATCCTTCTGACGCCCGGAGTCTGCCCTCCTGAATTCATTGGCGACGCCAAGTGGATGGAAGGAGAGGGCACCCTGAAGATCCTGGAAAGGCTGAAGGGGTAAAGCTGGCCTCTGAAGGACTTCCTCAGACATATGAAGAATGACATATCTCTGCATGCCAAGACGTTGGGATATGCCATCTTCAAGGAAGTCGCCCCACCTCCTAGCGCAGTTCTGATGAAGAGGGAAGCCCCCTGCCGCCCAACTCAGCAAGGAGGTCATTGAGGTAGAGGAGGAGGAAGACGTAATAGAGGTTTCGAAGCCAGTCTATGGTGGAACCGCTGTCGATGTGGTGTCATCACCTGAGGACGACACAAATGATAGGAAGACCCTGGCTGAACTGATGGAGGATGCGGGGAAAGGGAAAGAACCCGCAACAGCGGCCAGGCCCAAGGTGATCCCTAAGAGTGACAAAGGGATCGTCATTGGGGAAGAGAAAGGAGAGGAGAAAGAGGGGGGCCAAGAAGAAGCCCAAAAAGAAGAGACAGCCGGGGAGGCTGTGATCCCCTGCCTGGACTTAGTACTCAGCGAATTCCCTCAGAGAAAGAGGGCCCTTTTTGAGGACACACGCCAAGAGTCTTCTTCGAAGAAGGGGAAGATCCTAGCGGAACAAGGAGAGGCTGACAGAGAGGAGCATGATTGGCAGCGAGGCGTGGAGCCCGTTCAGTATTAACTTTACTGGAGAGTTTGGAGGCGGATGTTCGAAGGTTGCTGTGAGTGCGACAGATGAAGAAAGAAAAATAACCATCGTTTCACAGCAATCATCTAACTGGTTCAACGCCGTCTAGGGAGATTTGGGGCTAGTTGTAGGAGGCGGACTAGTGACCAGAGACCTGGAAGAGAAGGTGGAGAAGTCCTCCACACCAGACGTCTATGCCGGTATCATCAACAGGGTGGCCACTGTAAGAATTTCTCCTCTCTTCTCTTCCTCTGTGGGTTTGCCAAGGATATACTAACTTCGTTCTGTTCATCAGATTTTTGGTCGTCTGCCTTTGGCTCTGAATAGAGTTTTGAGAACAGAGGAGCAAGTGCTGGAATAGGGAAGCCAGCTTCATCGACAGGGCGAAGAAATTGTGGCCTTAAGGGTGCAACTTGCTGTGAAGTCTTCTCAATACGACGCTTCGCAGAAGGAGAAGGCTAAACTTCAAGAGGAATTCACAGTCCACAAGTCTGCAATGGGAGCGCTGAAGGCCGATAATAAAGCCCTGCGGGAGAAGCTGAATAAGGTCGGTGAAGACCAGAAGGCTGTTGCTGCAAGAAGATTTGTTGCAGCTGTAGAAGCCTACAAGATAAGCCTGCCCTGTAGGAGAAAGAGGTTAGATGGAATCCGACAGGCCTGGGAATGTTTAACTTCCGCCTTAATCCGCATGGGTAAGATTACTGCCACGACCTTGCGGATGTGGAGCCCATTGGATGCCTGACTGAGGATTTTATTTATAAGGAAGAGGAATTGGACTTAGATGATAACTTTGTCTATTAGATGTTTGACTTTTTGGACAAGGCCAGCGAAGACTAATCCACTCCGATGTAAACAGAAATGTAACCTCAACTTTGTAATATGAATGAACATGAATGAAAAAGAAAAACTTTTGTGTACCTTTCTTGTGTTCATAAGATAAGCAGGTACCTTGAATGTAAAATGTATTGTATGAGGCTTGTTTGAAATTCAGATTTGAGCAATCTTAGCATAAGTTAAGCCCCATAATATCGAGATATATGAATGTGAACACCGGTCCGCGAAAACGAGCTCCGTAATAAGTTGAATCTTTATAGAGCACCTTGCGAGATCTTTTTACTTCACATATTTGATATGAAGTAGCGTCGGCAATTTCAGAAAGGGATCATTCAAACCGAATTTAAGAGAATTTGAATAGCATGAAACATCGTATGCGACATTTGAGGTTGAAAGATGATTGTTCTGAGAATACTTAGAGCTCTGATCCTCGAATCAGATTCCTTCATGTAGTTGTGTGGAAAAAATCATATAATAGTAGGGATGACCCAGCCTGGGAGGAGTTATCTAACTCAACACCAAAAGGACAAAAATATCTAAAAACATCATAGTCGATATTTGTACTTCAGGTGTGGGCTAACCTCCGTGGGGGCTTGATTCGGAGATCCATTTTAGAATTATACCTCTTTACAACCCTGCACAGGAAAGAAGTAATGATAATAGTGGAGATCCTGCCTAGAAGGAGTTATCTGACCCGATGCCAAAAGAACTTGATCGTCTGAAATATCGTAATCGATGTTTGTTTTTGAGGTATGGGCTGACCTCCGTTAGAGCGGCAGATCCTAGTGGGAAGCGAAGACACTCTGCTTAGGGGGGACCTGTACCATAAGTAGATAGCAGGGACTGCCCTAAGGTTACGAGCGGGCCTTCTGGCTTTCTGCTAGCTAGATGGGCTTATGGAAGGGTTCCAGATGTAGGTAGGAGACCCCGCCTGCTAGGCGTAACTAGGCTCGGTGACCTCCGTATATGAAGTATAAGTATAACAAACTATCGCGTACGAGGTGCAGAAACCTCGGGTACGATAGTTGGAGGTTAGAATCATACCTGACGCACGATTCTTAAAGACGAGCCGATTGTGCTTTAGATAATATGAATGCCTCAGTATAGATATAAATGTCGTAAGAATCCCAGAACATAAGATGTCTGAACAGATGGAAGAAACCAAGAAAAAAACGTTCCATGAATGTATTAAGAATTCTCATATGAACAAAGAATTCCTGAATGAATCTGTACAATTAAATTCTGTGTAGGGAGAATAAAGATGGATTGTCATTCTGGATTAGGCATAAAACTTCTTCAGATCATTTCTGCTCCAAGTCCTAGGGAGTTGAGTGCCTTCAGAGATCATGACGTAATATGCGTTAGGTCCAACAACCTCGCGCACGATGTAAGGGCCTTCCCAGTTCGATTCAAGCTTGGGAACTCTCAAATTATTGCCGACAAGCAATCACCGTTTGGCACCAAATCTCCTTGAATGAAATTCCTGGGGTTAACCTTGCAGTTGAAATATCGTTCGATCTGGCGCTTGTGCTCCAAGCGTTTGAGTGCGGCCTCATGTCTTCTTTGTTCTAGGAGGTCTAAGTCAACCCGCCGTGAGTCGTCATTCTCATTCATCCAAGTTTGCAAATCTTCGAGATCGAAACTGGCTGTTGCTTCGATTCTGGGAGAGTAATGTTCCAACTCAACAGGTATGACTGCGCCTATCCCAAAGGATAGAAAGAAAGGAGACTCCTGAGTAACCTCGAAAGGAGTTGTGTTGTAAGACCAAAGAGCGCCTGGCAGTTCATCTGACCAGCGAGTCTTGGCGCCATCTAGGTGTTTTTTCAAGATTTTCAGGGCATTCTTGTTAGCGGCTTCTGCCTGCCCATTGGTATGAGGATGTTAGACAGATGCATATTTGAGATTGATCTGGTGCTTGCCCCAGAAGTCGCGAACCTACTGATTGGCAAACAGGGTGTCATTTTCTATGATAATTACCATAGGCACGCCATATCTGCAGACGATATTTGCCCATACGAAATTCTCGATATTTTCGGCGGTAGGTTGAGCAAGAGGTTTGGCATCTATCCACTTTGTGAAGTAGTCGACAACGACCAGAATCCACTTGTAATTCCTAACAGCATTAGGCATTGGACCCAGAAAGTCCAGCCCCCAAACAGCGAAGGGCCAAAACGAATTGGTGGGTTTGAGATAGCCGGCAAGTTATCTTTGCATGTTGGTGTAGTATTGGCACTGAGGGCATTTTTCTACGAATTTCTGAGCATCTTTGTGGATATTGGGCCAAAAAAACCCTTGGCGTAGGATCCGCATGGCTAAACTTCGGTCGCGGGCGTGAGTTCCGCATTCCCCTTTATGGATAGCTTCCATGCCTTCTTGTGCCTCCTGCGGTTTCAAGCACTTTGTGAGTGGCTTGGCATAGGATATTCTGTAAAGTTCTTCGCTGATAAGGACGTATTTGGCATATTCAAGCTTCAATTTTTTCGTCTCTTGCCTGTTATCAGGTTGTGTCCCATCTCTCAAGTAATTGAGGATCATATCCATCCAGCAGGGTGGATGCACTTCAGAATGAACTTCTACGCACTCAAAACTGTCAGATGCTTGTAGGAAAAGATGTGACCCCTGGGGAGCTTGATGAACCAGCTAAATGCCGCTCCCTTCAAGGTGTTTGCCAAGTGGTGGCAGTTGGTGGCCTCATCTGGCTGGCGATAACGGACCGCGGCCTTGAACCCTTGTATATGCTCACGGGGGTCGATCGTGCCTTTGTAAGCTTCAAGCCGAGGTGGTATGAAGTCTTCTAGGATTGGGGCCAGCCAGATGCAATCAGCAAAAGGGGCATTGCTGTCCATCGGGCCGAAAAAGAAGTCAGGCCCATAGTGGGGGGCCTGGATGCCTGGGAAGAAAGGGTCCCTCCCGGCAAGAAAAGGAGGGAAAGCAGGTGGAAGGAAAGCAGGTAGTGGTAGATGACATGTCGGGGAATATTTTTGGTGGACTTCCTGAGGGGGAAGGCATCTGGGAGGTTGAGAAGAGCCAGACGACTGAACGGAAGGTGTCGCAACAGGAGGCAAGGGAGTAGGGGCCTTCGCGACTAGAGGAGGAGGTGCAAGAGCCGCCGGTGCCGGGGGAAGAGCAGCAGGTGCTGCCGCACTGCCGCCAAAACCTGCGGGAGAAGATCACGGGCCGCCGCAACGGGCGAAAGAGGTGCAGGAGTCGCCGCGACTGGCGGAGGAGGAAGTACTGCTGCGCAAAATGGTTGGGTCTGCCTGAGAATCATGGCCTGTTGGGTTGTAAGGCCAGTGACCAAGTAGGTGAGGTTCGCCAGCATCCCCTGAAGTTCTGAGATGCGGGTACTTCTGGAAGAGGAAGCAGATTCAGCGCGGTGCCGAGAGGTTGAAGCTGAGGCTCCATCGTCTGGTGCCCGAACAGAAGGCTCACCCGCATGTGCACTGCGGGCGATAGAGTTGGTTCTACGCGTCCTAGCCACCATCTTCCCTGAGTCTTAATGAAAGCACTAGAAAATATTGATGTAGAATATAGGGGATCCCAAGAAATACAAAGATAAAGAGAGAGTCCTGAGAAGTTGCGGCTCGCAGAAAGTTAAGCCTGATGGTTAAGGCTTAAGTGTGAGGGGACACCCAGAAGAACACACAGAGATTTAAGGTAGTTCAGGGAGGAAATCCCGTACGTCCACCTAGTGGTCGAGTGACAGACTTCACTAAAAAAGAAGGTAGATGGCCGAAAAGGCCAGTACAATGCTTTAGAGAGAGAGAAAGAGAGCTCCTCAGTTGGAGCTCGAGTACAAGAAGAAGGGGAAGAAGCAGTAAGGCTGCTCTTGCTGATCGTCCTTGTTCTCTTGTATTGTCCATGCATATGCTTGTTGTCTGTCTGATCTGTCTTCCTTGAAGCCTGTTCAAGAGTATTTATAGGCAGCGGACCGTGCATCTTGGTCCTGATTTTTCGAAAGGGAAAAGAATAATCTAATGCTGAGCTCATGCCTTTGTCGGGTGTTGGGGGAACCAGCAGTAGCAAAAGGAGAGCTTAGACTTTTCGATCTTGGTATTGCTTCTGGGGATCTGTGAGGGCTGGAGCTTGCGAGCCCTTGATTTGCGTGTCTGAAAAAGCATTTTGTACGAAGAATGGCGCGGTCGGACCACGCCGACAGTAACAGATATAGCTGGGGAACGTCGTCATCAACGTTGTTGGGGGACGACTGGATCGTCGGGCCCAAGGGTTGATTGAAACCCCGGCCACGAGGTTGGACTCCCGCAAAGAAAAACAATAAAGAGAAGCAAAGGGTTAGACCTCTAGGGTGCCACGTGTATAGCTAGGATGAAGCGCCGAAGCCACGCATTAACAATTATTTTTGTATATGTTACGTTATTGTCACGTAGAAATTTTAATTTAATTTTATGTTTGAAACATTTAAAATTAGTGTTTATTAAAAAGAAAGAGAAAATATGCTTCTTTTCTTTCATAAATATTTTAAGGAAATCATATATTTGAGGATGTAATGATGGTAAATGTTTATAGAAAAAAGAAAATAAAAGTTGAAATCACTTAAGAGGCTGATTATTTGCAAAATTTTATTTTAATAAAATTAAATTTAAAATTAATTAAAAAATATTTTTTATTAAAAATTATGAATAATATGAAATAAAGTTAATTATATATTGGGATGTGTAAACTATGTGATAAAAATTAATTATTATTTTGATATGTGCGTAGCATACAAAATAAATTTAATTTTTATTTTAAATTATATATATAATGTGAAATATAGTTAATTTTTAATATTAAATTTATATGTGATGTGATATATCAGATTAATTTTAAATTAGATAAACAAATAGAGTTAATAGAAAATTTGGTAGAACCTATCACTCGGGTGAGAACTTTTGGACGCAGATATTGTATGCATAAATTTTACCGAAAAAAAAAACTCGAATGACATATTTTACATTTTAGAGACTTGCATGCATATTTAAGGGTAGAATTTGATGGAATTACCTTTTTTACTAATCATATAAATTAAGTTTTAATTTAATTGAATCAAATCGATTGGCTTTTATTTACTGCGTTTGATTTTTCATTTATATTTTTATTTAGTTTGTTCAATTTCTTGAAATTTAAAATCAAAATTAAATTTTATTTTTGATTTAGTTAACTTAATCTTAATGATGTGTCACTGTAATTTTATATTAATTTAAAATTTACGATAAATTATTTATTTAACAACAATAATAAAATCTTAATCTCACTGATTGATGCTTAAATACTTTATTTTTTATTGAACTTTATGAATTAGTTAATAACATAATAATATTGAGAAAAAAAATATAAATAAGTCTGTTAATTATGAAATATGTGTAATTTTAAATATAAAAATAAAAGCAAATTACTGATAAATTTGTGTTATTTATTTATAATTATATTTTAATTCATAATTTTAAAAATATCTCACTTAAATTTTCCTAATTAAAATTATAGGAACCAACAATTTTTTATTTTTTTTACTTTTAATTGCTTATTTTAAACTCTAAAAATTTAAAAAAAATATAATTATAAATAAACTACAGTGACCTAACAATAATTTGCACTAAAAGTAATAACTTAATTAGTACGGGCAGATTATAAATATCTTAGTTCTCCCTAATTTTTAAGTTGGTTAAATTAATCTTTCAATTTGAGATAATATATAAATAAATTTTTTGATATTAATAAAATATCCTCATAAGTGTCCTTTCATCGTAAAAAATAATTTAATTAATTCAAGATCAAATCAAAATTTAGATGAAAATAACATATAAATTGATCTAGTAATTAAAAAAAATCTTTTATTTGATCTTTTAATTAATACAAAAGAATTTATTTACACTTTATTTTTAATTAAATGATTATTTTAGTTAATTTAAAATTAAAAAGACTTAATAGCACTTAAATTTAAATTAAAGGAATCTAATTGCTATTAATCATATTATTATTATTTAATCCGTCCTTTCTTAATCTATAAATAATTTAATTATTAATCACATAAAGTACCAATTAGATTGAAGTTTGTTCTGGCCCAAATTGAAATCGACCCAATACCATTTATGGGCTTTAATTTGGAGGCCCAGAATTGGCGCCCCACCAGTAATAAATAGGGGGATTTACATACAGAATACTGAATTTATCACAAATTACGCATTTCACCATCTTTTAGTAAATATTACACATATCACACTCTGCTTATGGGTTTTACATTTCTATTGTAATAGAAATGTAAAAAGAGTGTGATATGTGTAATATTTATTAAAAGATGATGAAATGCGTAATTTGTGATGAATTCAATATTCTGTATGTAAATCCCTCTAATAAATATTGATGTGAGCAAAATACTCGAAATTCACTCACTTAAAGCTCACTCATATTTTACTCGAGTTAAATTTAATTTGATTTTTTGTATAATGATACATATCGAGACTTTTCTGAGATATATTAAGATATTTTATATATATAATTTAACTTAAAAAAGCATATATAATATATATTATATACAACATAAATATATAAATAAAAAATTAAAAATAAAGCTTGATTAAATTTAAAAATCAACCCCTATGTATTCGTTATAGGTAAGGTTTGAATTGATTTGTGCTCTAGTGATTTTTGGTAAATTCGAACTAATTTTAAACCACATCTACTCGACTTGAGATCCGATCCTTTCGTTGCTTTTAACGAAAAATTAAAAAAGTTTAAGAAAAATGAGATTTGAATACACATTTAAAACTTTGCATTAATAATGGGTATATTTTGTAATTTTGACTGTATTTAACTCAAGATTATTTCCAAGTCGAAATATAAGCTTGAAACTAGATCCCAAATTTGAGGCTAAGTGCTACTTGAATTGACTTGATGAAAGAAGAACAAAATATTTTTATATGCTTAATCTGAAAAAAAAAATCATAAATGGTACAAAATTTATTTTATTTTCTAATAATATTTTTCTACATGTTAAGTTATTTGTACACAAGAATTTCTAATAGAGTGCAACTTGGTAAAATTTTAATAATAAAAAATTAAAAAAGAATCCATTTGATAATTTATTAAAAATCAGGGACTCCGATGTTATAATTTTAAAAATGTGGACTTGTGCGTTATTAAGTGTTAAACTTAAGGACTTAGGTGTAATTTGCCCTAAAATAAGATATTTTAATATGTATTAATGCTTTGACGAAACAAAAAAAAAAGGTTACGATTCTCGTTCTGCATTTATCCTTATACTCGTTATGTAGTTAAAATTTTTTCTTTCTTTTTTATATTTGTGACAAACTCATAAGTCTACATTATTTTGATATAATTTTTTAATATGTAGTTGGTTGAGTTTTCCTATAATTTATGTATGTTTTATGTTTGTATGCTTTATTTGAGATCAAAAATCAAATTTTTAACACGAAATTTTATCTTTTAACTCATAATTTTATATATAAACTAAAAATGAAGGACACAAAAAGATATTTTTAATAAAATATATTTGTTAAGATTATTTTGGCAATGAGATTTCATCAACAATACTAGATATGATCTTATGACCGAAATCTTAAAGTATAACATTCCATGATCAAAATGTAGGGGTATTGTCTCCTTTGATTTTAAGAATCTGCGTAATACGAGCATTTTCTAGGATGTCACAATTCAGCTCAAGCACTCTTAACTACGGAGTTTCTCATCATTAGCCTCACAGTTTTACGTCAAAAGAAGCCTTTACTATTTAAAATCACATTATCTATTTATACAATTCAGGATCTCCACCCCTTTTCGATGTCAGACGATTAATTCCTGACCTCATTTAACTGAAATATATTTTGAAATTATTTTTAAATTTTTTAATATATAAATATAAAAAATTATTTCTGTATAATAATATGAAATAAAGTTATTTTATTATTAAAAAGAATATTAAATATGAAATAAATTTATTTTTTTAATTAAAAATATTAATTTTTAGAACTAAATTGTATATGTAATACAAAATAAATATTAAATATTAATAAAATTATTTTTAAAAGAGTTTGTGATTTTTTTTCATACAACTAAACAAGATATTCAAGTTTTTTCAGTGAATTAAACATATTTTCTCTTGATAATTTTTAATAGAAAAATAATATTCATACTATATACTTTTCAGCAATTTTTAAAAAAACTCAATCTCATAAGTCAAAAAAATGCATGCTGACTTTCACTTTACAAATTAATTCAATGTTTTGTCAGACTTAAATTTCCCAATTATATTTATATTTATAACATTTGACATTTTTTATATTTTCTAGAATGTATTTCTATTCTCCTACTTTATTTTTCATGGAATATAAGGACTTTGAAAAAATGGCAAGAGAAATAAATCCTTATAGGCCAATTTGTAGAAAGAGAACAAATAACACAAAAAAATAAAATAATATGAAATTTTCATTTTTATATATATATTTTTTCTCCCCAAAACTATAACTTTTTTAATTTTATTTAAAAATTATAATAATTGTGTGATTTAAATTTAAGACTCTCTGGCTCTTAAAAAAAGCTACTTCTCTATTGAGATAAAGAAATGCTAGAATTGTTGATTTTTAAATTGATTTTGAGAGAAAATATTTTGCGATATTTAATAAATAAAATTTATGAGATATTTTATTTATACTTTCTAATGTTAAAATAAAAGCAAGTTGTTATTATATTGAAAAATCTTATGTTAAATAGTTTAATTAATTTTAAAAGTATAGAAACTAAGTTGTAATAAGCTCAAATTAGAAGGACTTAATTGTTATTAATCCAAAAATTTTCGGGAATCAGTGCAATAAATTAAAAAAAAGGAGATGATGCAAGCGATGGCCAAAGTCGTCTTCTGCCTTGTGCGATGCGGTAGATGTAGGCCTGTCAATGGATCAGATCATGATCCGATCCGATTCGAGTTCTGATCTAATTAAACTCTCAAATGGATTCCTTTTTTGACCCGTCAATCTGCCCCGTTTACTGACCTGATCCATTTACAAATAAATAAATCGGATATGGATCACCACTGACTCGACCCGTTTAAAATTTGATCTGTCTATGTAATCTAATTTGTAGTTCATACAAAAATATATTATGGTTAATATTCTTTTTGTTTGAAGGCTCAAATAAAGAGTGTCACTGTAATTAATTAATAAATAATTCTCACAGATTATATTAGTAGATTATAGTTTATAATGCTCAGTTTATATTTCACAATATATTTATGTATATATATTATAAATATTAATTTTTATATTAAAATATTTAATTAATTCATAAAAATATAATATTCTTTCTTTATTTTATTTCCAATAAATTTAACATTGTTTTAAATTTGATTATAAAAAATACTTAAAAATAACTAATTTTATTGTAAATGGATTAAATCTAAAAACCCGAGTTCCGAACTGATTTGATTTCCGACCCGAGAGGATATGGATCGACCATGACCCGATCCTATGTATATGGATTTGGATCCGGGTCGTAGTCAACCCGACCAGAACCCGATCCGTTGACAGGCCTAGGTATCTGAAACAATTTGAATTTGCTCACATTTTATTCATCTCGAATTTAACTCATTTTTTTTACAATTTAAAGTTAACTCACTCGAAAAAAAATTAAATTAACTTGTAATCACTCAATATCTATACAGTTATATATACGAAGGTATTTCAGATGTATTTTAAAATAGGGATAATTCCACTTAGGTCTCTGAGGTTTGTCTAATTTATCATAAAAGTCCACAAACGTCAAAACTTGTCATCTAGATTCACAATAATTACTATATAGTTCACTAAAGCCCTAGGTCCACGTCAAAACTCGCGTGCAGTCCATCTGCACACGAGTCGCTTGCGCATGGCCTCGAGCACCGGCGTCCACCCATAGTCAGCCGCAAAGGCAACGCGCGCCCGCCGGTGTCCACCCATAGTCGGCCGCAAAGGCAGCTGCCGGCCGCTGCGTCCACGCGCAGGCGGCCATAGCGCGCCGCCTCGCGGGCAGAGCAGGCCTTGCTGGCCGGCAACCTCCTACGCACGGCCCCGCGCGCAGCTGTCCGTGCACTGATCGCCACAGTGCATTGCCCCGCATGCCTACATCAGCGCGCGGATCACCGCATCACGCAGCCGCAGCGCACAGCTCCACTCCGGAGGCGTACGCTGCGGCCGCCTCACTCGCAGGGCGTCCGCGATCTCGCGTGCAGGCGGCCGCCGCACATAGCCTCACAATCATGATAGCATATTTTAAAAATTAATAAATTAAGGAACAATATTTTTATCATTTATATAATAATAATAAATTCTGTTACGGAGGGACTACGATGTTCCGTATAATATTTTTTGTGGACCTGAATGACATATTTAAATATTTGTAGACTTTTGTAGCCAAGCAAGCAAATCTCCGAAGCCTAAATGAAATTACCCCTTTAAAATATTATATATATGTGAATACATTATATAAAATATATATTGAAGAAATTTAAAGTATACATTAAAATTTTTTTGAATAAATAAATATTATACTTTTAGAAATTTAATTAAAAAAAGAAATATATAATGTATATTTTATATAAATGAATTTTTAAATCAGAAAAATATGATTAGAAATTAAACTCAATTCAATTTAAAAATCGACCTGATATCGATTAAATTTTCATTAATTTGAATTAAATTTGACTTAAATTCAAAATTATTAAATTTGAGTTGCGGCAAACCGGCTTTGTTTGGTGTGAGGATCAAAACAGGACCAAAATGGTACTAATTTAAAAAAAACAATAATAATAATAAATAAATATTTTAAATTATTTTACACAAATTCAAATATAAAAAATATTATTTTACTTTATATACTCAATAATTTAAAATAAAAATATCAACTTTATTTAACATTCTAGATCAAAATATTCAAATTGAGTATTTTGATCTAAGATGTGAAGTAAAGTTTATTATTTTATTAAAAATTATTGAGTATGTGAAGTAAAATATTATTTTTTATATTTAAATTTGTGTAAAATAATTAAAATAATTTATTTATTATTATTATTATTTTAAATTAGTATTATTTTGATCATCGCGACCAAACAGAGCCTGAGACATTATTAGCCCAAGCTGTGTTAAAATTCCTTCACATTGTTTAACGGTCACCTAACCCCATGATGTTGATTTCATGGCCGCAGATTTCCTGCTAGAATATGAATCCAACTTTTGTCAAAATCATTAAAAAAAAAAATCCAACTTTTGAAATTTTTTCACTACTTTTTTTTTTATAGAATTTTTTTTCACTACTTTTAGTCAAGAGAAAACAAAAAATAACAAAAACTATGCTGACTTCAAGTTGAGTTTTAATTTTTTTTTTATTTCGAGTTAAATTTTAAGTTGATATGCTAACTATTTACTTGTAATATACTTGTGGAGTTAAATATGAGTTAATTAAATTCAAATAATTTTTAGCAAGTATTGAGTATCTAACATAATTATCGTGGTCTTTTTTATGGGGCTGTAAATGAACTAAGTGTTCAATGAATAGCTTGACGTTCTGCTCGATAAGGGCACGTTCATATTCAGTTCATCAATATTAACAAATAAGATTGAATATAATTTTGAAAGCTAGATTGATAAATGAACGAGTTTGAATATAACATTCGTGAACTATTCGTATGGAGTTCGTAAACATGTTCTTTAATTATAAGACTCGATATAATGCTCTTTTAAGAATTCTAATATATCTTATTTGTTAATAAGAAAAAAAATTTATGAATCATGATGATGAATCTGCTCATCATACATTAATATTTTTGATATATAAGGGCTTATTTATAATTTTCGTGTTGGTGAACTTAGATTTATATGAGCCCGTTTATGAACTATGTGAACCAGCCCAAACATGTCCTTATGTTCGCGAACCAAACTCAAACAAGCTCAAGCTCGAGCTCGAGTTTGATTTTTATAAACAAATATGAATACGAACAAACCACTACTCGGCTTAACTTGGTTTGTTTACGGCCTTAGTAGTGATTGAGATTGACGTGTATCCCTTAGGTTCTGTTTACCCAAAAAGTTGCTCCGAAAATGAGATCGTTTTAGTGCAAGATCAAAAATTATGATCTCCAAGATTTTAGTGGCATGGCTATAATCTTCTAATTATTTTTTCGACTAGCGCATTAAAAAAATTATTATTTTTAATCTCAAAAAAGAAGTTTTTACCAATTTAACCTCAAATGCAATCAATATATACCTTTAAACTCTTTTTATTTGAATGCATAATTATGTGAGATAGTTGTTACAATATGTTGGTTTGTTGTTATTCTGCCGTCATCTTCCTAACCTTTGCTCGTTTTCATAATTCCTTGGAAGCCTTCAATTCGTGTCAAATATCGCTTCAAAATATTCCACTCTGTAGTCCATCTCCTCTTAAGCCACCAAACTACTGCTAACGACAGTAGTTGGTATAATGATATAATCGTGGTAGTCGTTCTAGCTCATCGCTATCATTTTCTTCACCTGCACCTCATTAGTTACTATCATTTGAAGAAGTAATTAATAAAATATTCTTATTTTATTATTAAAATAAATCAGAAATTGATAGTGGAATTATAGAAATACATGCAATAATTTTCTTTAGAGTTTGATATGAAAATATTTATTTATGAAAATTATATGAGCACAAAAAGCTTCCTTAAGGGGTACATATGTAATTTGTTCTAATTTTGAGTGGAATTAATTTGTGTAATTTTGAGCTTGAACCCACATCTCAAGCCTTTGAATCATTTAAGAAACGATGAGTTAAAATATTATTTCTAAATTCATTTCAAAAATAATAATATTTCTAAATGATACAAGTTGGGGATTGACTGTGGCTATGATTTAAATATTTTGGTACATATGTAAATAAAATATTAAAGCATGACATGATGTGTAATTTTGGAATATAAATGGCATGAAAAGAAAAGATTATGTTTTAAAAACTCGACTTTTATTTAAATTAGAAGTACCATTTTCAGTTATTTTGATTATTTCAGTTATTTCAAATTCAATAAATTCAGTATAATGCATGACATAATTATTTATTTTTGTCTCTAAAATTTAAGTTTTAAGAAATTTTATCCGAAAAGCTCCAAAATAAAACTAATGAATTTTGATATAGCGTTCAAATATTCACAACGTCTGTAAGATATAGCTTCTCCAAAGTTATATAGATATTCAAATCACATTTAATAATGATATAGAAGACGGTTTAAATTAAATTAAGAGCAAATCATTAATAGTTCAATATAATTTATCTGTAATTATATTTTTGATTATATTTTTAAAAATTTTTACGTAAAACTCTAAATTAAAACAATAAGGATCTATTAAGTTGCTATTTTATTTTATTTTAAGTTTTTATTTTAAATTTTAGAGACTAAGTGAAAATTTAAAAAAAAAATATTACGGATTAAATAAAATTTTAAAAAATGTAATATTGAAAATTTGTAGATACCTATCACTAATTTGCCCTTAAATTAATCCAAAGTAAATAACATTATAAATTTATATTATTTGTAACTTATATGATTTAAAAATTTACTGCATACTATTATTTTTTAATTGGGTTATGTGGTAGTTATATAATTTTGTTTGAATAATCATCAAGTGACAAACTTATGGATGACTTTTATCAAATGATGGCCTTTTGAAGTGTAACGGCGTTAATATGGATCGAAAATTGAAGATCGATCAAAAATTGAATTAATTTTAGATCGAATAGAAATTGAGTCTGTCTAAATGAGCCGACTAATGAGCTAAAAGTTCTGCTCGGTGATGGTTTCGAGCCGATTCTCGATTTTGCTCGAGATCGACTCTAATTAAAATATATATTAAATATAACATATTATAAACCTAGCTGATCTCGAGCCAGATCGAGCTGACCCTACCCAACTCGAGATCGGATCAAACCAGCTTGAAAATGACTCGAAATCAGCTTGAAGTCAATTGGAATCAACTTGAGCCGGATTAAAGTCAAACTCAATCGACTTCAAGCCAATTTCGAGTCGATCGAAATGCACTCCATCTAATTTCGAACCGGTATTAGTTCGGCTCGAAATCGGATCGATAACATCCCTATCGATGTGCAAGAAAATTAGAAAACAGGAATTCATGAGAAATAGAAAAAAAAAAAAGAAATTTAGAAGAATTTTATTTTATTTTTTCATCCTAACATTAGGTTGGGATAGGTAGATGTACCACAAGTCATAGATATAATTTTACGATTCATGCATTTTTAATTAATAAAAAGTTTAAATAAAAAAAAATATTTAGGCTTTGGCTTCGAGGACCAAAATCAGAATAAAAATAATATTAGTTTAAAAATAATAATAATAATAATAAATAAATAAATTTTAATATAAAAAATATTATTTATTTCATTTATTTAATAATTTTTAATAAAATTATTAACTTTATTTCACATCCTAAATTAAAATACTTGAATCTAGTAATTTAGTGTAGGATGTGAAATAAAGTTGAAATTTTTATTAAAAATTATTGAATATATGAAGTAAAATAATATTTTTTATATTAAAATTTATATAGAAAAATTAAAAAAAATTATTTCTTATTATTATTATTAATTTTAAATTAGTATTATTTTGATCCTGATTTTGATTCTCGCGCCAAACAGACTCTTAATAAAGAGTTTGGCTAAGTTAAATGAGTTTAAATAAAATTTACTATCACTAATTGTGAAAGAGAGCAAGATATAAATATTTTTAAAATTGAATATGTGATATAATTAAATAATTAATTATACGTGTAATGATCCATAAAATACAATTCGTCAGCGTAGTAGTTGCAAGTTTGCAACTTGGATGAAATTGTTGAGACTTTTTGAGCTTTTCCACTTTTTTCTAAATTCACACTTTTTTTAATTTTTTTTTTTTGAGATTTATGCACATAATACAGAATTATAAAAAAAATTATAGATTTCTTACTAAATTTTAAAAAATTGTTGAAAATTTTTTAAAATCTAAATCCTAAGTGTTGAATTTTAAAACTATAAGCTATGTGATATAAATTAGTTATTATTTTAATAATGTGTATAGGATGTGAAATAAAGTTAATTATTAATATTAAATTTTATGTTTAAGTTAATTTTTAAAAAAATATATATTAATTCTTAAGTCGTAGTTAATTGGAGAACAAGGGATGTTTCGTTCGCGTTGAATAGAGCACTCAAAATTCACTTAAAATAAAATTAATTTAAATTATAATTGAGTCAATATTTACATACTAACATATATAAGTTTTTGATAAATATATATATTATGTAAAATATTTATTGAAAATATTTATATATAAATACATTAATAATACATGAATGTTTACCGAAAAATTAATAAATAATATATATTATTTGTAAAATAAATATTTAGATAAAAAATTGAAATTAAGTTTAATTTAATTCAAAATTAAATAAATTTTAATTTCAAATGAACCTAAATACTTACATATAATTTATTTCATTAAAGCATATAAATTATTTACTTATAATTATATAATTAATCATTCTTTTATAGCTACTCATGCATTTTAATTTTTTAAAAAAATAATTAATCTATAATTAACTATATTATGCGTATGATTAAATTTAAAAATTATTATATCTAATTTTGCACAAATTTTAATATTAAAATTACTTTATTTCACATTTAACATAATTTTTAATATGACTAACTTAATTTATTTTACTATATATATTTTTTTAAAAATTTTATTAAAATTTTTATTTTTTATTTTTTCCTTTAATCAAACGGAGCCTTTATAGAGTTCAATTGTTTCAACTCAAATTTTAAATTCTTATCTTGAAAAATGGCTTATGACATTATTCCGACACTTCTAGAACCAAAAATTAAAACATTTAATATTAAAAATAACAATTAGATCCTTCTAATTTAGGTCTATGTACATTTAAGTTTCTAAATTAATTAAATAAGTATTCTAGTTTGAGTTAATGTGTAAATAAGTCTTTTGATATTAACAAAAAGAATTAATAAAAAATATTTTTTATAGTTAATAGACTAATTTAAAGGCTAAATTAATAATTCAGATAAAAATAATTCCTAAACTGACCTATTAATTAGAAAACAATTTACTCTATTAAGTACTTTAATTAATACCTAAGGGTCATTTGGTTTAATATTATCTTGACATTGTGTTATATTATTTAGAGAAAATAATTATTTGATTTAATGATATTTATAAATAATCTTTTATAAGATTATAAAATTATTAGTAAAAAAATGACATCTAGATTACATAACATAACATCAAGATAACAACAAACCAAACACCCCCCTAAAAACTTATTTGCATTTTATTGCAAACCAGAGGACCTATTTAATTAATTTTTAAACTAGAAGACCATAGTTGGGTATTGGCACATAGTAAAGGGCTTATTTGCAATTAACCCTAATGTTTAATATATAATGTATAAGTATCTAAATTAAGATGACAAAATTGAATTCTAGAAGAATACATATTCCAAATTTTGTTCACAAAGTGTTGTTTTTATTGAAAAGATGAAATGATTGTCCCAAGGAAGCATTTAAGTTTATTTGATTGGCTACAAATATACATTGATAAATGATCTTAATGATGAATGTCTCTTTCTCATTAATGATAGAAAAAAGAAGAAACAAAATTTATTTGAAACACTTCTTTCTCTTGTAGAATTAATTTAGACATTGAAAGAATTGATCTTATAAATATGATGACAAAGTGTGAATTATTTTCCTCTTAAAATCTAAATTGTTCAAAGATAAGAAGGTCAACTTCTAGAAGAGCTTATCCCAAAAAAAAAAAAAAAAATTCTAGAAGAGCAATTTTCTAATGATTCAAGTTGATGTATAGCATGAAATGATTAATCTCCCTCATTATTGATGCATTTTTTAATTGCAAGCTATGCATTTCTTGCATTGTTTATTCTTAGAGCTTTAAACATATGAATTTTTTGTTGTATTTGGTTCAATAAGGTATATTTTTTTTGTGTTTTTCAATATTATACTTAAATTTATTCAATTCAATATAATTATAATAGTAACTCATTTGTTATTATACTTAAATTTTACATATTTTCATTATATTTAGGTGACAATTAAATGTCGTTTAATTTTAAATGATATTTAGATATTATTTTCGAGCAGACACTTTCTTTTATATTATGTATATATTATTATCTATTTAATTTAATATTATTATATTAAGGTACTAATCTTCACTAATCTCTCCTCCTCAACCCTCTTATGTGGTCAATCTCACCTCACCTATATCTACTAAGCACATTAAAGTGTACAAATAATATTATTAAGCACCTAACTTTATATAATATATATATATATTGTATTTGGTTCAATAAGGTATATTTTTTTGTGTTTTTCAATATTATACTTAAATTTATTCAATTCAATATAATTATAATAGTAACTCATTTGTTATTATACTTTAATTTTACATATTTTCATTATATTTAGGTGACAATTAAATGTCGTTTAATTTTAAATGATATTTAGATATTATTTTCGAGCATACACTTTCTTTTATATTATGTATATATTATTATCTATTTAATTTAATATTATTATATTAAGGTACTAATCTTCACTAATCTCTCCTCCTCAACCCCCTTATATTAAGGTACTAATCTTCACTAACCTCGTTTAATATTAAAGTGTACAAATAATATTATTAAGCACCTAACTTTATATAATATATATATATATATATATATATATATAAGTTGAACCACATCATCAAGGGTAGAAAGAAGCTTCTAATGTGGTGGCATGTTAACTACTTTGATAGGTGTATATGTAATATAATTATAATAATAATTGGCATTGATATTTAAAAAATGTATAAATTGTATTAAGAAAATTATAAATTGGTCTTAATCTTTTAAAAATCTTAATCTAAGTTTCTGAAGTTGTAAAAATATTATCTTATAATTCCAGTTAAAATATTATTGTTAATTTTTTATAATTATATTGTAAGATTATTTCTAATTTTTATCTTTTTAAAATATAATTTTAAAATATTAATATTTATAATTTTATTAATTTAAATTTTTAGAATAAAAAAATAAGAGATGGTAGAATTTTTGTTAATTTTTTAAAGAATGATAAGAATAGAAAGGTAAATAGTATTTTAAAATATGCGGACAGTTCGATCTATTTTAAAAAATTAAAGTTTATATTTTTCTATGAGAAACGATTAGCAAAAAATACTAAAACAGGGACTAAAACTACAATATTTTTGTAGCATAAAAAATCAAGATTAAAATTTTAAAAAAATTTAGACTAATTTGTAATACCATTCTAACCTCATGGATGCAATTTATCCTTAAAAAATTAGAGTAATTTTTTCTCGACATCATCTTCATTTAGTTAAAGAAGCAATATACACACATATTGTATTTTGAAACATGTATTTAAATCTTCAAGCTATTAATTTTTGGGGAATTTACATACAGAACACTGAATTCATCACAAATTACGCATTTCACCATCTTTTAGTAAATATTACGCATATCACACTCTTTTTATATTTTTATTGTTACAATAGAAATGTAAAACCCATAAGCAGAGTGTGATATGTGTAATATTTACTAAAAGATGGTGAAATACGTAATTTGTGATGAATTCAGTGTTCTGTATGTAATCCCTTACTATTAGGTCCATAAAGTTATATAATAGTTGCAAATTTAGTCAAACAGATGGATTTCATTTATATGGTGAAAGAAAATAGCACAAGTTTTCTCTGAGGGGAGTAAAATGTCATTACAAACTTACCTAATCAAGGGCTTCATTAAAAAATAATTAATATTTTGCAAACTTACCTAATCAAGGGCTTCATTAAAAAATAATTAATATTTTGCAAACTTAGTATACATATATTTATATATATAAATAAAATAGATACTAGCGAACTTAGATATATTGGCCCCCAAAGTTCAAGGACTTATAAGCAATTTATTGTTAGGCATCTCAAGCAAAAGACAAAAAAGCCCTCATTACTTTCATTTATTTACAGATGAGAAAGAGAGAGGACAGGGGTGTTTGCAGATGACGTCATTGACGCCTGAGAGAGAGAGAGTGAATGACAGGGACAAACAAACTCCCATGCTAAAATTTTTATCAATTAAAATTTTATTATATTAAAAAAATAAAATAATATTTTATATTTTATTTTATATAAATTTTAATATTAATTATATTAAGGCATAAATAGGGTTGTTACCGATCCGATTTCGAGCCGAGCTAATACCGACTCGAAATCAAATTGATTACATTTCGATCGACTCAAAATCGACTCGAGCTCGATTGGGTTCGACTTCGAGCCGGCTCGAGTCGATTCTAATCGACTTCGAGTCGATTTCGATTCATTTTCGAGCCGGCTCAAAAATGAATCAAATCTCAATTTTTTTAAGCCAATCTCAAGCCGGGTAAGCTCGACTCGATCCGACTCAAGATCGGTTAGATTTATATATATTATATACATATATTATATATATACGTATTATAATATAAAATATATTTTAATTCGAGCCAATTTCGAACTGGATCGAGCCGAGCCTACCCCGGCTCAAAATCAGCTAGAAATTATTATCGAGCCGAACTTTTGGCTCGTTAGTCGGCTCATTTAGATCGACTCAATTTTGATTCGATCTAAAATCGATTCAATTTTTGATCGATTTTCGATCTTTAATCCATATTAACACCCTTAGGCATAAATAAGTAAAACGAAAACCAAATTAACTCAAAATTAAACCAATTGATCTTAAAACACAAATTTCTTAGTGCGTAGGACTCACATGGACCTAAATCTCGTACAAAAATTAATATTATAATATTTTCTTCCCAAAGTAAATTAGATAGAGAAACGATGAATCTTTCAATTTTTCTCTTCGATAGACCTTTCTTTCAAAACTTCGTGAGTTTTTTTCAGATCATCTATGTGCGCATCAACTTCACTACTCTTAAGATATAATTTACACTCGGTCTAGTAAAATTAACTTGAAACACAACCACAAATATAAATTAATAATTACTAATTTAAATTAATTGTTAAATATCAAAAATATGATAATTACATCTCAGGGTGGAATCAGAGGCAAGCTGTAGGGTCCAATTAGTAATTTATCCTATAATATTTATTTATTTATGGGATAATTACACCCAGGTTTCTGAGTTTAAGGTTTATTAATACACAGATGTATATTTTTAAAATTATAATATTGAGGTTTTTAGCATTTAATAAATTATCATATGGATCTTTTTTTTATTTTTTTAGTATTAAAAAGTTTTTAAAATAACCATTATACTCTCCCCTCTCTCCCCTCCCAATCTGGCGCCCGCCGACGACATCGCGCTGTTGCACGAGCTGCCGGCGGCTGCGCGCGCCAGATCGGAAAGGGAGAGAGGGACCTCCATCTCTCTCTCCACCCGATCAAGGCGGCCGCGCAGGGCCGGATTGGGAGGAGAGAGAGGGGGAGGTCCTCTCACCTCCCCCTCTCTCTCTCCACTGGATCTCGGCGCCCGCGCGACCTCGCACGGCTGTCGACAACGTCGTCCGGCCACGCAGCGACTGCCTTAGTCGCCGCCAGGCCGCGCCATGCCGCACCGCCGGGATTGGGTGGGGAGAGAGCGGGAGGTCCCTCTCTCCCCTCCCGATCCGGCACCCGCGACTCGAGAGAAGGAGAGGAGGGTATAGTAGTAATTTTAAAAAAAATTAATAATAAAAAAAATTAAAAAGACCCATATGATAACTTATTAAATACTAGGGACCTGATGTTATAATTTTAAAAACGTGGCCGCGTGAGCTGCCAGCGACCGCTCGACACTACCAAAGGGCGCCTGATCGAGAGGAGAGCGGGAGGGGAGGAGAGGGTATAATGGTAATTTAAAAAAAAAATTAATAATAAAAAATAAAAAGGACCCATATGATATTTATTAAATACTAGGGACCCAATGTTATAATTTTTAAAACGTTGATATGTATGTTAATAAGCCTTAAACGTAAAGACCTGGTGTAATTATCTGTTATTTATTTATTTATTTTGGCGGTAATAATTAATTGTTTTTGGGAATATAGATATAGGGATAATTAACCCTTGGATGCGATAAATATAAATATTTATCAGCATTAATAGGGCTATTACCGATCCGATTTTGAGCCGGTATAATCCCTTGGATGCGATAAATATAAATATGTATCTGCATATAGGGATGTTACCGATCCGATTTCGAGCCGAGCCAATACCGGCTCGAAATCGGATTGATTACATTTTGATCAACTCGAAATCGACTCGAGCTCCATTGAGTTCGACTTCGAGCCGGCTTGAGTCAATTCCAATCGACTTCGAGCCGATTTTGATTCATTTTCGAGCCGGCTCAAAAATGAATTGAATCTCATTTTTTTTAGCCAATCTCAAGCCGGGTAAGCTCGACTTGATCGGACTCTAGATCGGCTCTATTTATCATATATATATATTATATACATATATTATATATATGTATTATAATATAAAATGTATTTTAATTCAAACCAATTTCGACCTGGATCGAGACAAGCCTACCCGGCTCAAAATCGGCTCGAAATTATTACTGAGCCGAACTTTTAACTCGTTAGTCAGCTCATTTAGATCAATTCGATCTAAAATCGATTCAATTTTCGATCGATTTTCAATCTTTGATCCATGTTAACACCCTTATCTGCATATATATAATTATTCCGAATTTACAACACTGCATGATTATGAGTTTGGCAGGAGTTCAAGGTAATTCCATTTAGGCCACAGAAAGTTATCCATTGTGTCATAAAAATTTACAAATTTTAAAATATATCATTCAAATTTACAAAAAATATTACACAAAATATCATGATTTCTTTGTGACAGAATCTATTAGGTATTTTAAAAATGACAAAAATTTCTTACTTAATTTATCAATTTTCAAATCATGTCACCATTGTTTTCAACCTTGCCGGACCAGCGCAAGCTTGACCGGGAGGGAGCGAGGCCCGCGTGTGGCTGCTTGTGGCATGTATTCACAAGTGCGACGTCGCAAGTGAATAGGTATAAAATAGTAAACTTAAAAAAAATATTTATTTTAATTTTTTTTTTTTGAAGAATTAATGATATTTTAAATGAAAAATATTATATTGAACCTGATTTGAAGCATTTTAAAAATAGTTAAAACCCTAGTATACTATATAGCAATTATTGTAGACCTATATGATATATTTTAATATTTGTAGATCTTTATAGTAAAATACTCAAATCTCAGAAGGTTAAGTAAAATTAACTAAAATAATATCATGAATTAGATGAATTTAATTTTTTTTTTATTTTTTTGCTAAATAATATAATTTTCTCCGCCTCAATTGAAAATTTTATTAGTGTAAATTAAAATTTCAAAGATGTCCTAATTTTGGCGAGCTCTATACTGGTTAATCTTGACTTATTATTATTATTAACTAAAAATTTTTAGGATTATGATAGTTATAATAGTTTTATTTAAACATAAAACTTAATTAAAAAATGTAAACTTAGTTTTAAGTTTATTTATTATAATTTAGAACCACATTTTTATTGATAATGAATAATTTAGAACCACATGACGTGGAAATTAAATAAATTTTAATTAAATTAAATTAAATTAATTGTAGGCCCCATTTTTACAGAATGATGTCGATTCCCTCGAACTCCAAGCTGAAGGTTCGCGTGTACAACTACTCCCTCCTTTATATATTTGGTGTGGTTTTAACTGTAACCCTGAGCGATCTACAGCACCGCTACCCCTCCGGCGATCGCCGGCGGCATCATCCAAAGTCAGCCCTTCAAGGCTGTCTCTGTCGTGTCTGGGTCTCTTGGAGGCCTCTTCTCATGGGCTGCTGCGGAAGCTCCGGCAATGGCCTCAAGGCATCGCGGAAGCTCGCGCCAAAGCAGAAATCTCTTCTGCGGCTGTCGTTCTCTGATCTAAGCGGATCGCAAGACTCGCTGCCACCGGAGGACCTCTCCATCTCCCTCGCGGGCTCCAATCTCTACGTCTTTACCCTCGCAGAGCTTCATAAGGCGACGGGAGGGTTTTCCGGCAGCAATTTTCTCGGGGAGGGAGGATTCGGGCCGGTGTACAAGGGCTTCATTGAGGAGAGGGTGCGCCCGGGAATCCAAGCTCATGCCGTCGCCGTCAAGCTTCTCGACCTCGATGGCACGCAGGGACACAAGGAATGGCTGGTAAGCTTCTTCTAGGACTAGCATTGAGTGGATTTCGACAGAATTAGGTCAAATTGAGCTTGAAGTTTTTAATTTCAAGTCGAATTTGAATGTATTAGATAGAATTTATCATGCATATTGCAGTAACCTTACATACATTGGTTGTGAAAATCTAAACACTGAAGTTGATTTCAAGTTAAATCTACTAATTTCGAATGAATTCATTATGAGTGGTTTTCGTTTCTGAACATAATTTACACGTAATCATTCAGATCTAATGAAGCTGAACTGATGATTGGCTTAATATGTGTCTATGGCAGGCTGAAGTGATATTTCTGGGGCAATTGCGGCATCCTCATCTTGTGAAGCTAATTGGCTACTGTTATGAAAACGAGCACAGGCTGCTGGTTTATGAGTACATGACAAATGGATGCCTAGAAAACCACTTGTTTAAGAGTACGTATAATGATCTCCTTTCCAGTTCTTTGTCAAAGTTAATTCTGTTCTTAAAATAGTTTTGTTCTAATGATGTATATTGTGAAAAGTAATTCAAACAAATCTGGTCCCATGGTGGAGAAGCTTTTGAAAGCTGGTTTCTCCTTCTTGCATTGATTTTTGACTTGAATTGTGAGCTCCTACTTACACTGGTCATTGTTGCAACAATAACTTTTGGTTGTGAATTGTAAAACAATTACTTTGTTATGCCAATATAAAATCACAAGGAAAATAGCCAACTAATTGACAAACATCCAAGGATATGCTTTTTAAGATAGAATGGATCAATCAAGTGTATAACTTTCTCAGTGCCAAAGTTCATCTTCCTAATTCCTTTCTTTTTGAATGCGAATAATGAACAGCCTCTGCCTTCATACCAAAACCACTGTCACATAAAAGAAGAATAGGTTTCATAATCTTCTATTTTTCCTCCAACCAAAATGGAGGTCCTGCTTTTGTCAAGACAGATAATGTCAATAGCTTTACTGGTTATGCTTATTATCTCTTCACCACTGCAGGATTGTTCTCTTCCTTACCATGGCTAACAAGGTTGAAGATAGCGGTAGGCGCTGCCAAGGGCCTGGCTTTCCTTCACGAGACTGAAAAACCAGTGATTTACCGAGATTTTAAAGCTTCTAACATATTGTTGGATTCGGTAATTATTCTCCTCTTCAAGGCCCAATAGGGGCTGCTCCATTTTAGAAAAATATATGAAAATTTTGAGATTCTGTACAACGTGGCAAGTTTCATAATTAGAGTAAATAAATTGGTGATGATTACTAATTTATCTATTACTATCAAAGAAAACAGCAAGTAGTTTGTAGCCGAGCGGGTAGCCACATCTACCAATAGATTATTAGAGGCCTAATCTAGAAATTTGGGTGATAAGGAATGACAAATATATCAAACCTCGTTATGTTCACTAATAAATGTTAGTTGTGTCACAATGGTTTTACATATTGGGTCCTGGCTCAACTTGGATGTGACAAATCTTGAACTCCTACCTACATCTAAATCTCAATAACCTTCTAGAAAACATAATTGGGCAATTTTTGTGTTGCCCAATTTAACTCACACTATGAAGTTAAATGCAAAATGTTTGATAAAATGGGTCACGAACTGTGAGTGGGTTCTCATTCAATTAATAATTCAGCTAACCTAACTTTGAATTTCAAGACAACTTTTGTAGTCTTATCTAACTTCAACATTTTAACAACCATGGTTTTTTAAAACAATAATATAATTGGAAAGGCAAGGTAAGGCGGCCTTTTTTTTTCCTTACAACCCAATGAAACTTTCAATATTATGTTATGTTTATTTACATCTAACACATTTTAATATAAAAAATCAACTTTATTTCACTTCCTACACAAATCTCAATTTTAAAAATCAAATCCCATCCTACACATATCTAAGTCAATTATATTTTATATTTTACATAAATCCAAATATTAAAATATCTTTATTTTGCATCATACTCAAATATGTCTCCCTAATCGTCTCCAACCAAATAAGGTCAGTTTAATATTGTAGACAAGGTGAGATCATGCATTGTGACATACAACAACAACCACCACAACAACCACCAAGCCTTAATCCCACTAGGTGGGGTCGGCTACATGAATCCTTTGTTTCCATTGCGCTCTATCAGTTACCAAATTCTTATCTAAGTTTAAGTAACTAAGATCACTCCTTATAGTTTCTTGCCATGTCTTCTTTGGTCTCCCTCTTCCTCTTTGTACATGGGCAAAATCCAGTAACGCATTGTGACATAACTTGTGTTAAATTAGATTTTAGAGCGACACTTATTCGATAATATAAATTTTGGAAAAATGTTACTACTGTAGCAAGTTTTCCTGTGGTAGAAAATTTGAAATGTTGCATACATGCATATTGCTTCTTATAAAATGGTACAAAAGAATATTTCGACAGATTAGTTAAGTAATTAAGTATCCTCACTATTTATGTCTAGAACTTTAATCCGTGTGATTATATTTTTCAGGATTACACTGCAAAACTTTCAGACTTTGGTCTTGCCAAGGATGGCCCTGAGGGTGACAAAACCCATGTCTCAACTAGAGTCATGGGCACAGAGGGATATGCTGCACCAGAATATATTATGACAGGTAAGATCAAACTACAATCATTAGTGGATCTAGTTCAAGCATGTACATAGGTATCATAATTGCCACTCTGGCAGCAGAGAAATAAACAATTCTGAAAGGAATAGAATATGATGAAAAGGAAGAAAATGAAACCAAAAGTAACTTATTATAAGCTATCAAGTATTCATCCAAATGAGAATTACTGCTTTCTTAAGTTAAAACTTTACTAATCAAATCTTCTCATACTTGCTCTCAATTGCAGGCCATCTCACAGCAAAGAGTGATGTCTACAGCTTTGGCGTTGTTCTCCTCGAGCTACTCACTGGAAGAAGATCCGTCGACAAGAGAAAGCCAAGTAGAGAGCAGAACCTTGTCGAGTGGGCTCGGCCATATTTGAACGACTCAAGAAAGCTAATAAACCAGATCATGGACCGTACCCTTGAAGGGCAGTACTCCCCCAAAGCTGCTCAGAAGGCAGCTGCAGTAGCCTACATGTGCTTGAGCCAGAACCCAAAGTCAAGGCCTCATATGTCCACCATTGTTGAGGCTCTGGAACCTCTGCTGAACTTGGATGATGGAATGCTAGGTACCTTTGTTTTTACAGTAGTAACCGAAAATGGTGAAGATGAAGATAAGGAAAAGAAGAATTGGAAGGAGAATAGCGATAACTACAAGGATAAGTACAAGGGGCATAGGCACAAGATGAAGTCTGTTAAGTGTGGCGATCATTCTGTGATTTACTGTACAGAAACTCAATGAAATATCATGGAAGAAATGGGTTTACAACAGAAGTTAATATGCAGTGTAAAAGGTGCAATTCAGATTATTCTTCTTCAGTGATGTCCAGCTAGATTTGAATTGCTTACAGTGTAAAAGGTGCAATTCGGATTATTCTTCTTCAGTGTAAAAATGTCCAGCTAGATTTGAATTGCTTGCGTTTCCATCTGTTACTTGAGGCCCATGAGAGTTCTGGGGCACGTTGTGTTTGCAGCAGTAACTGAAAATGCTGAGATGAAAATAAACAGAAGAATGATTAGCAGGAGAATGGTGATAAACACAAGGGGCAGAGGAATCAAGCAAGATGATGATGTCTCTTATTGTGGAGATCAGTTTGAGCTTTTCCTGTCAGAAACTCGATGAAACATGTCACGGCAGGAATAATTCTGGACTCTGGAGCAGGACCTGATGTGCGGCATATAAAGGTGAAATTCAGATCATTTTTCTTGAGTATAATTTTCCAACTAGATCTATATTAGATTTTAAGAGATCATTGTACATCAGTTCATACTGGAAAGTATCTGCATACTCCGTAACTTGGGGTCAGGTAGAATTCGGGGCACAATTTTGTTTACAGTAGTTACTGAAAATGTTAAGATGAAGAGAAATAGAACTGGAAGGAGAATGGTACTAAACAGCAGAGGCAGAGGCAGAAGATGAGATCTGTTGATTCTCAGCTTTTGCTGTATAGAAAAGTGAAATAGGCTTATAAAAAAAATAAAAAAATAAATGAAATAGGTGTTAGAGCTTTGCAATTCAGATCTCGTTGCAATCATGTTCATCAGTTTATACTGTTTTAAGTTATCTGCTTAATCTGTAACTAAATGCCAGGGAGAGCTCTGGGAACATTTCTTCTTACAGTAGTAACTGAAAATGGTGAAGATGAAGAGAAGGATTGGAAGAAGAATGATGATAAATACAAGGGCAGAGGTAGAAGATTAGTGGTCTGCTAACTGTGGAGATCATTCTGAGATTTTGCTTTACATTAAGTTGATGAAGTGTTATGTCAATAATGAGTCTGGAGAGTGATGAATAAATGGATTATGCTTTGTAAATAGATAAACTGGAACTGTTTTCAACTAGATTAGTTTTACAGTCAGCTATCCAATTGTGAGAGATTTTAGAGAATTACATACATGTCTAAAATTTAGTGTATTATGTATTGGGCACTAAAATCATCATATTTAGTGCAGGTCACTAAATACTTGTTAATGTAACATAATTTGCTTTCAAGTTAAATTTTGTCATCCAAGTGAAGCGTCTTCGAAGAATATTTCGAATGCATATTATTATTATTATTATTATTATTATTATTATTATTATTATTATTATTATTATTATTATTATTATTGATAGTAGAATGCATATTATTATTAATATGTACTTTGTTGGCCAAATAGTCTATTTACATGTAATTCCATCGTATCTTCTTTTTATGTTGTGTATGTATATGTATTTGAAGTTGGGAATCCCTGAATGAGGATTGAGGAGGAAGTCGAGAAAAATTTTCGAATGAAGTTTCTTGAAAAGTCATCATTGAAGAAACTCAATAAAGTTTTTGATGAGGTCTAGGAATCCATGATCACCTACCCATCGAAGTTTCAATAAACACTAAAATCTCGACCAGGGAAACCTCGCCTAAAGTCTAAACTTGATGTTTGGAAACATTGAAGGAGGCCACAACAATGACCGGCAACCTTATATGAGGAAAACATTGAAGGAAGTAACCTTTGAGGAGTATTACCTATCTTCTAGGAGATTTCCCTAACTCTAAGGAATTGCATGTTCGCTTATTTACTAAGAAAAAACATCCTAAAGCAAATAGAATTTGTACTTTTAGAAGGCTGGAGAATCTTAGACAGTTAAGGGAGAGTGGCCACATTAGTGCACTGCCCAACTATTTAGCACAAGTGGCTACACTAGGAAAGTACAATGTGCACAAAAAACAGTTGCCTTATCCCTATGCTATTAAAGCGGTACAGTAGGGTCGCATGTGCATATGGTTAATGTTACAGCTAGAGGTGATGTAGTAAAGCGAGAAATCTAGTGAGAGAAAGCATCAGGAGATCCTCCATTGAGACGAGAAGTCCAACCTCGACATCATAGAAGTAATAGAAGAATAAAAAGGTATGCTCTAGTTCTACCTAGATAGTCTCAAGTGAAAAGACCTATAATTATTCATTGAGTCACCGAAGAAAACCACCCAAATGAAATTTTATATCGACCAGTTATCAAGTTAGTAGCAACCATGCTCCTTAGACTTCCAGCTTAAAACCCATTGGTTGCTATCTATATAAGATCCTAAAATTTTTTTTTGCATGCTTTTCTATTTTTATAGTTGAACTTTAGAGTTTGAAAGTCCTGTGATTTTTTGGTTTGTTGCTTCGAAATTATGATCAGCTTGCTCAAACCAGACTCTTTTACCAGAAGGTGCTAAAGATCATTGCAGTTTCATGAACTTACAGAACGAAGCAGTGTTTAAGAAAATAATCATTCATCTGAAAAAAATATTATTTATTATATATATCATCTCATATTTTAAATACATAATTACAAACAATACCACCTCCATCAAATTGAAGAAAAATTTAACCTTTTATTTTGTTTAAGAAAATAATCATTCATCTGAAGAAGTGCAATTTATCAGTAAAAAAAAGTATAATTTATAATTATACATTATATCATAAATATTTAATTTTGAAAATTAAATAGGTTTTTTTTTTTTTTGAGAGTGACATTGTAATTCTTCCAAAAAGAAAATGTTTAATTATTATTGCTTATGTGGATGCAGCCGTGGATTCTCCTGCAGCAACCGATGTTTATAGTTGTGTAGTTGTATCTGAAGTAAAATGCAAAATGCACTCCTAAAAAAGAAAAAAAATTTGCATATTGCACCTGCAAAATTTAAATTGTTTTAAATTTAGCAATTTTTTGCATGAATACTGTAAATTGCCAAATTTAAAATAGGGCAAATTTCACCCAGGTCTCTGAGTTTAAGAGTTATTATCACACAGGTCTACATTTTTTAAATTATATCATTGGGTCCCTAAGTTTTCAAAAATTATCTGGGTCTTTTTTTTATTTTTTTATTATTAAAAAATATACAAAATTACCATTATACCCTTACCCTTCCAATCTCCACAGATCCGGCAACCGCGCCGCCCCGCACCCCCTCCAGCGTCCTCGCGCGGCCGCACGACCCCGCCGGCAGCCGTGCTGTGAGGACGT
>KZ451993.1:1424928-1466498 GCA_002786265.1 Apostasia shenzhenica
ACTCAACTTTATTCAACATTAAAAAAGTAAGAGTAACCGGGAGGCGTTTATATAGGCCTTCATACAGACTGACTCAATAAAGAAAAATACATAATGTAATAAATTTCTCACACAAACGAGAAAATACTAGATAACATGCCTAAAATAATGATCACTGAAATAGAAACAACTAATACAAAATAAATGCGAGAAATAAAATCATCCCAAAATGGAATCTCCAATCAATCAGAATGAATAGGAGATTTCCAATCCATCGAGTCAGCGATCCGCAGCATCCATCTTTCCCAATCTGTCCTAATAGTCAATCAATCCAAATCGAAGCAGCATGACTAGATCTCGGTCGTCGATGGTAAACTCTGCTAGGAATGAATCGACGGTTGATCGTGGTGTCCCTACCAAGAAGCCTCAACATAGACGTTTTGCCATTTTTCATGGCAAATGGGGCTTGACAGCCTCCAATCATTTGTGAAGGTGGGTCGAGCCCCCTAGTCAGAGTCCCTATTGACCGTCACTGGCTAAGGAACTCATGTGTTTCCCATTGCACGCAAACAATGTAGTATGAAACCTTTTGTACATCCCAACATGTGTTGTGTCCCCTCTATGAAGCACGAATACGACACGGGGACACGGGGACACGGGACACGACACATCGACACGATAATTTTCTAAAATATAGGACACAAACACGGTATGACACGCCAAATACAATAATAAAATTAACAATTCATACTTAAAAAAATATATAACATAATACAAACTTAAAATTTTAAGTATAAACAACTTCTAAGTAGCATTGAAATCTCATAAAATAAAGATGAGAACTTGAAAACAAATGCCGTCAGCATTAAAAAAATTTGAGATATAAATTTAGGATTGACTTTGAATAAGAGAAAATACAATTTTTCTTATTAGAACAATCAAAGTGAGCACGATAATAAAAGAAAGTAAGAACTCTCAGTGTTGAAAATGAAAAACAGATAAAATTGAAGCTAAAGTTCTAAACTTTTTACGATTGGTTCGTTTTTGTAAGGCTTAACGGCAACAAAGGAGGAAGAAATTTGATTTAACTTGTTTAACTTAGAATTTTGACTTATATTAGGTAAAAATTTAACAATAATAAAAGATAGAATTTTACTTTTATTGAATAAAATTTTAACGATAATAAAATAATGAGATAGATATATTCATAAATTTTATTAAAAATATATAATATTAATAAATAAACTTAACATTAATATTAAATATCTAATTCTATCTTATGTATCTTAGAAGTGTACTGTATCTCAGAAGTATCTCAGAAGTATCCGAAAAGTGTCTCAGGAGTGTCCTAAGGTGTCACAAAATATCCTCGCATGTCCAAAAAATGTCCTTTAATTTTTTTTAATATTATTTTATTAAGATACGAATACGGTGTGGTTCTTGAAGTGTCCATGCGTCATAGTGTCCCCTTATCCTCATATCGTCTTCATGCTTCTTTGGTGCTTCTATAATATAGAGCAAAAACTATTGTGAAATTACATAATTACAAAAAAATATGTTATATTATTTAGCGTGTCTTGCATGACTGTGTCCTGTAATTCAGGAAATTGTTATGTCGGCATGTCGTATCGTATCCCTATAATCCCATGTCATGTCCATACTTTCTAGCAAGCTAAGTGAGGTGAACAACCCCCTTGACTGGTGTTCTAAGCTATCAGCAGTCCAGTTTGTGGTTTAATATGTAAATTAATTGAAATACATTGTCATGCAAGTAAATCGCCCCCCAAGTCTGCTTTTAAAAATTTCAACCAATGGAAAGGTTGCTTAATTTCGAAGGATAAGATTTATAATAACAGAACAGAAAAACTTCTACTTGCACCTTCAGAAAATTATCACCCTGCACTAAATGGTTCGAAGAAATCGCTAAAGTCAAAGCATTATTCATTTTGACCCGACCAATATTGTTCTCAGAAGATGCTTAAAATTTTAATACTTAAGCTACTTAAATCTTAGAAACAACATAAATTTTAAGCTATCTTCAGATGATTTGTATTTCAAATGTCAGAACTATTTAGATGTACTTTAATTCTAAAGATTAGAAAGAGTTGCTAAAAACAGCCATAAACATGGTAGCATGGGACTTAGCTTACACAGCTCATTGCTCAGATTCGGTGGTCCTCGATGCCATGAGCAATCAAGTCACCAAATTCAAGAAAAACGAAAGTGATTCATGTTTCTCTGTTTCTTTCTTCTTTAAGTGAAAAGACCAGTTCAAAACCAGAGCAACTTCCAAATCAAAGTATGAAAGATTTCACAGTATTAAACCTAAGGGAACAACGAGAGGCAACATAAACTGACCGTCAAAGAAGATCATGGGGAAGAGCTCCATCTTCATCTCCCTCCCCTAGTGCAAAGTGACAGGAAACCCTAGAGATTGAAACTGGCGCATTGAGACCGCCGGAGTGACTGCCACGTTGCGTTCGCGGGGGAGGCGTGGCGAGATTCTCTCTTATTTAAGTGATATTCATGAAGTTTGACATTAATTTATGTAAAAATTAGGATATATTATAATTGGGTCCCTCTGATTACGCCTGTCTCAACTAATTTTTTTTTAATTTTCAAACTAAATATATTAATTTTCTAGTTTAAATAATATATAAATAAATAAGTCTGTCATTGACCTATTAAAAGGATTCAATTGCTATTTACCTTTAAAAATATGATTTTTATATATATAATATGAAATAGACATTATTATCTAAATTAACTTCGTATTCATGTATATATATATATATATCATATGAGTATATTACATATCCATTGATCAATTATCATTAATATTATTAGTAGATCCAATCATTTTTTTAGAAAGATTTAAGAAACACGTTATTTACAAAAAATTATATATTTTACTATCAGCCATAAGCTATTACATACATCACATTAAAATATTAAAAAACTATATATTTCATATAATATTTTAAAAAAAATTGAATTAACTTATTAATATAATTTTATGAATCTTACTCTATTATATATAATTTATAAGTGCATAATAGAGCCCTTCATAAACTTTATATATAAAAAAAATTTATAAATTTAATATTTTGAATTATAAATAATAATTTTAAAATTTAGGATTACAAATATTGTATAATTTTATTCGAAATTAATACAAAATCTGTAATTTTATAAAATTTCAGTATAATATATATAATATTTTATTGTTAATAATAAAATACATAATTTATCATAATTAAATATTATTAAAATAAATATTTTTTAACTGTAGCTGCCGTTGAATTATACTTTTAATTTTCAGTTTTTAAATATTTTGTCCAGATCCTTAAATTCATGCAGAAATAAGTTCATGCCTACTGTATATTTGCAAATTAACCTGTGAATGAGCCGAGTCGAGTCGAGTTGGAGCACTATTCCAAATCCATTCATAAAATCTCCAGCTAAGTTCTGATTCGAGTAAATTGAATTCAGGTCGGTTCGAATTTGGCCCAATCAATGAAATTTTTGTTTTTCTACTTTTCTATATTTCAAATCATAAAAAATAATTTGTAACCATTTGTAAAAACACTGGACTTATAAATATACTAAAGTAACTTCAGCTAATTTAGAAACATTTAAAAGTTCTTTCAAAAATATATCAAATACAAAAAATATAATTTAAAAATTAGATAATAGAAATATAACCTCTCCCCAATCTAAATCATCAAACTGAAAAAAAAAAAAATTCTAAGCTCCTGTTTGTTTAATAGTTTAAAATTAACCTGATTTAATTTTAAAAAAATATATCACATCACACATAAAATTTAGTATTAAAAATTAACTTTATTTCACATCCTACACATATTATCAAAATAATAACTAACTCATATGACATCCCTCACATATCTCAATATAATAACTAACTTTATATCACATTTCTCACATATCTAAATATAATAACTACCATTATTCACATTATTCATAATTTTTAATAAAAAAATATCTCTATTCAAATTTAAAAGATTGAAAAATAGCAAAAGTATTAACGAGCGATGAGTGTTTTTTCGCATAGCTTGAAATATGTTTACTATGAACAGACTAAAATCTCCCTTTAATCAAATCCTCTCTAATCTAATGGCTTGATTATCTATCAAAATAAATTCAAAATCCACTTAATAATCTAACAGATTAAACACATAACTCAATATTAATCTAATTTATTGGACAATTTATTAAATTATGTAACAAAACACTAAAGCGGTGATTGATGTAATATTATCTTGATGTTATGACATGTTATAAAAAAAAATATAACATCTAAATATTTGAATAACATGACATATTATCAAAATAACATTGAACTAATCTCCTGCCTCCTAAATGAAATTATCTCCAAACAAAATAAATAAATAGAAAAAAATAATAAACTATATCATGGTCCTTGATATAAGGATCTCATTACACAAAGGTCCTCAAAGTTAGAGTGCGAGTGAAGCCTTTAGGTTAAAGTTTTAGAAAAGTTAGAAGCGCAAGCAGAGTCTTTTTAAGTTGTGTAACTTCTATTATCTTTCACCAAACTATGACGCGAGCTCCCAAACATCATTGCCTCGTTACAGCCCTCCAGGTTTGCCATCACCGCCTTCTCGCAGCTCATAGAAGAGCTTAGCTACAATTAGTGTCTAGCATTGGGACGATCAAGCAATGTGCGAGAAGAGAGAGCGGACGGTTGTCGATCAAGGAATAAATAGTATTAACAATTGGGATGATGGATGCTTTCACTCCGATGGATCAAAATTTCATACTATAAAAAATTAAGACGTACATGCAACCAGATCCTTATCCCAAGGACCCAGATGCAATTTACCATAGGCATGGGAAGAACTGAGCACTTCTAAGCTGGTAATAAGCCATTATTATAAAGGGAACGTAAAATAGCAAAAATTTTAGGTTTCAGAAATCTGCATAAAAAATACAGGATGATCAGAAATTAAAAAATAAAAAATAAAAAAAAATATCATGAAGGTAGCAGTTCATCCCTACAAGAAGACAAAAAAAAAATCGTTCATTGTTGAGTGAGTGGCAAGATAGTAATTTAATCACAGTTTTCTCAATATAAAGAAGAATGCCTGAAATAATGCTTGCATGCGATTTAATAGACAAGTTGCAATAATTTCGTAATGTAAATAAGAAAATCAGAAACAATAATAAACTGGAGGTAATACACATACATACATATATATGTTGTATATAACTGAAAGGGAAAAGCTTATAATTCTCTCACTAAAAAGCACTGAAATGAAAGCAATATAAGGTTGGCATTAGCTCTGCTAGTCATAGTTTTTAGCACAGGGATTAATTCACCTTATAATGGTGCTTCAGTTATATGCATGATTTTATTATCATTATTATCAGTTGCAAAATTTTAGATATATCGAGTTAAACTATCTTCTTAATTTTCCACATTCCTTTTTTTTTTATATGTTATAATCCATGTAGTGTAGGGCCAAATTTTGTCTACAAACTCCTAAAATACCCGTGGGGAAATTATATTTGGCAGCGGGGTGTGGCGAAACTCATCAAAGTACATGTCCTCTCTCTCTCCTTCCTGGTCGCACACGTCAAGATCCTGACTCGGGCCACAACGAGCAAGGATAGGAGCTCCGTTAGCAAGGGAGGAGAGAAAGAGAGAGAGGAGATGTAAAATAATCATTTTATTTACATTAAAAAATTAAAAAGAAAAAGAAAAAATACCATATGATGGTATTTAAAGAAGAACCCAGATGAAACACTTTTTTAGTTGGATTTAACATGCATGAACATTTTGTTGACAAAAAAGAATCACCGTTGAATGTTTTTAGCTATGCAAACTTACATGTTCATAGAAGATCTATCTCAAAGACCTCTGAGAAATTTTCCCATAACCATTTCTAAGGTAATCCTCATGCATAATGTTTGTCCCAAATTTTAGACAAAAATATCACCAATATCTAAGGTTTACCTTCTATTTTATTGCTAATTCTTATAATACAATAACAACAACCAAGCCTTAATCCCACTAGATGGGGTCGGCTACATGAATCCTTTGTTTCTATTGCGCTCTATCAGTTACCAAATTCTTATCTAAGTCTAAGTAATTAAGATCACTCCTTATAGTTTCTTATCATCTCTTCTTTGGTTTCCCTCTTCCTCTTTGTACATTGGCAAAATCCAATAACTCAATTTTTCTAGCTGAAGCTTCAATCGAACTACGATTTATATGTCCAAACCATCTAAGTCGACTTTCTCTGAGTTTATCCTCAATTGACGCAACACCAACTTTCTTTCGGATATACTCATTTCTCATTCTATCCTTTTTAGTGTATATCCACATATCCACCTTAACATCCTCATTTCTGCAACATTTATTTTATTTGTATGTTTCCTCTTTACAGGCCAACATTCAGCACCATATATCATCGCTGGTCTTACTACAGTTTTATAAAATTTACTCTTAATTCTGGATGAGATTTTTTTATCGCACAACACACCAGAAGCATTTCTCCATTTTACCCATCATGCTTGAATCCTGCTAATAACGTCATTATCTATTTCACCGTCATTTTTTATGATTGATCCAATGTATCTAAAGAGCTCACTTTTCTTGACAATTTGATCACCAATTGTCACATCTCCAATATAAGTATTCTTTCTTGACTAAATGTGTACCTCATATATTCAGTTTTTGATCTACTGAGATGAAAACCTTTAGATTCTAGAACATTCCTCCAAAACTCGAGTTTCGCTTTAACTCCCTCTTTAATTTTCTCAACAAGAACAATATCATCTGCGAAGAGCATATATCAAAACACCTCATCTTGGATATGTTCAGTCATGACTTCCATAATCAAAGAAAAAAATACGGACTTAAAGTCGAGCCTTGCTGTAGTCCAACTGTAATAAGAAAAATTCTTAGTCAAACCTTCTTATATCCGAACACAGGTAACAGCTCCTTTATACATATCTTTAATAACTTGAATATAAGCAGTGCAAATTACTTTCTTTTCTAAAACTCTCCAAAGTACTTCTTTTGAGACTTTATCATAAGCTTTTTTCAAATCAATAAAAACCAAATGAAAGTTTTATTTTCTCTCCTTAAACTTCTTCATTAAACTTCTTAATAAATGAATGGCTTCTATAGATCTACGTAGCATAAAACCAAACAGAGAATTTATTCGATCACCCTCTCCCAAAGTTTTAATATATAACTCATCAATTTAATTTCTCTATAATTGGCACAATTCTGTACATCATATTTATTCTTATAAATAGATACTAATATACTCTTTCTCCATTCATTTGACATCCTTTTAGTTTTCAAAATCATATTAAATAATCTAGTAAGCCAAGAAACTCATTTATCTCCTAAGCACTTCCAAACATCTATTGGGATATTATCTGATCCTACTGCTTTTTTATACTTCATCTTCTTTAAAGCTTTTCAGACTTTAGCTTTACTAATACGTCGGATGTAAAGATAATTTTTACTTTCTTTTGGGGTGCTGAGTTCCGTAAGATTAATTAAATTTTCACAATCTTCATTGAAAAGCTGTTGAAAGTAACTCATCTATCTATTTTTGTTATCTTCTTCCATGAAAAATACTTTTTGATCTTCATCTTTAATACATTTTACTTCAATTAAATCTTTAATTTTTTTATTTTTTATCTTGGCAATCCTATATAATTGTCTTTCTCCGTCTTTAGTGTATACCTTCTTATATAAATCCTCAAGAGCCAGGATGTGAAATAAAATTGATATTTTTATTGAAAATTATTAAGTGTGTGAAGTAAAACAATATTTTTTTATATTAAAATATGTGTAGAATGATTAAAAAAATTTATTTATCATTATTATTGTTATTTTTTAAACTAGTACTATTTTAGTCCTGATTTTGGTCCTCACGCCAAACAGAGCAAGAGATATTTTTTGAAAATGCACATGAGAATAGTCTCACATTGGATAAATAGCAAGTTGACATGTTAATATAAAAGTGTTGGCCTCTACCCATCGACCTAGGCATTTGGATTAATAAGTGTGCATCAATTGTATATTGAGCCTGACTTAGGCTCCCCCAAGTTAACTCTCCTGACAAGTGGTATCAAAGCCGATAGTTTAGCTAGGCCTTAAGTGGATCAAATGGTCATGCAGGTTATACTTCCATATGTCTTTGCTCTCTACTATGGTAGAGAATACAAGAGTAGGTTGACTCTCACTGTGGCACTAGGTAGTTCAGTAAGCTCTTGGTCCCATTCACTTGATGGGTTATGACTCGTTGAAGGGGGAGCAGATCCATTGTGGATGGATTCTCATATGAAGGGAAGAGATTGTTGGGAATGCATATAAGAATTGTCCCACATTGAATAAATAACAAAAAGTTGAAATGTTGACATAGAAGTGTTGGCTCCTACCTAAGTTTTTGGGTTAATTAAGTGTGCATCAACTGTAAATTAGGCTCAACTTGAGCTCCCCCAAGTTAACTCCCTTAACAGGTTTTATCATCAGACAGGCAATTACGATCTTCATTTAAGTTGAGTACCATTGAACATTCTGACTTGCCCACACTCTAGCCTCACAAACGTGATTCATCACCTATTCCCGAATAATAGTAATTTAAGTAATTTCGTTTGGAGATGGCAACACATCCTTTCCAGATCCCAGAAAATCGACAAGCCAAACCATTTTCTACATCAAAAGTCATCTAAGAAATCTATATGGTTGCATATAAAGTACCGTGAGGCACCAACAATACTTAGGTTTAGGGAGGGCTAAGTAGCCCCACATTGAAGCAACTTTATGGGTTTGATCCATTGACTTCTAGACCACAATGGTAGACTCTGAAATGGTGCAAGTATAATTGAATTGTTCATTTGCATGTCCAAGCATTTTTACCCAAACCTCTTTTAGAAAATTATGACCAAGCAAGCAAGTGTAGCTAAGATTAATTTTTGAGGAAGACGTCTAGCAATTTCTCATATCCTCACAAACAAACTCAGGTGACTGGGAATAGACTAAAGTTCTTTTGCAAAATCCATAGTAGATTGGACCTGAATCAAAAATGCCTGAAAGTTTTCAAAGTAACTTAAATCAAATCTTCATCACCACGAACAATATAAACATGATAACAGGGCATTATAAAATGAAATAGGCTAGATTGTGATAGACATATTACAGAGAAACAAAGCAATACTCGCATGCATTTTAAATGAAGTTAATTTGAATAAAAGAGCATTACTTAAACTTACAGAAAAACTTTACAGGGCTCATGGGTAGCAACTTTAAAAATGATTCAATCATCTCCACATCATTGCAAAAGAATGACCTTCATTAAATCTTTTAACCATTAGAACAAAGTTGCCTTCTCGCTCTCTGTGCCAACCGCCTGAAGACGTAATAAAGATTTAAAGAATAATTTCTGACAAGCACATTTGCCTGAAATTGTTTGAATCATTTTAGTGAGACTTTCTCCTGCCATGTAGAGGAGGTGGGCATCCTTCAAAAAAATCAGATAGTGCCGTTTCAAGGTCCTCAGCTGAGTACTTAACATACATCTCATGGTGTCTCCCACCTTCTATATGATGGCGGAAACGACCTAAAAAAGATCTATAAGCTGGTAAAAGCTTCTCGGATATAGAAATCCTTAGCTCCTCCCTCAGCTGTGAGTCTGGCACAGACCACATCGCCTGTATCCGATGAACTTCCTCAAATGCAGCGTTGAAAGCTTTAAATCTCTCTCTAAGAGTAGACTTTGAAACAGCAGAAGAAAAGCTCCCACCCACATGTAACCCCTCATCTCTCAAGTATTGCAGGATTTTCACCCAGGTTGCCCTCTCATAGCTAGTAGCCAGCTGCCGGTATTTAGCTGTTAATTTCCTTAGATAATCACCACCAATCATTTGCTGCAACTCCAGTGAGGCCTTTACTTTTTGGACAATATAATGCAAATTGTTCATTAAGAAGAGGTTCGAAAGGGCTGCATCCTTGTACAGCTGTGCCTTATTCTCAATATTGAATTGGAGTATAAAGATTATCCAGATCAAATGGGATGCAAGTGGGGACTGGTTTTCAGGCTCCGGCAAGTCCATTTCTGGTAAAACTACACCATGATCATCGCCAGGCAACCAACTTTTGGCTGATGGCCTTGAGACGATCAGTTGAAGCAAAGTTTGCTTGTAATCTGCAATAAAATCGATATAATTCATCACATATCGCGTGAGAGGGTGGATAGTACCTCCAGGAACAGGAACTTTTGATGGCTCCCTGAGAACGGCGTTCTCAAACTCCGATAAGATTCCTCGAACGGCCTCAGCTAGTCGAGCAATGATTTCTTGCACCTGAGTGCTGATTGATTCCAACGACCTAGACTGGAAAATGATAGCAAAATCGGGAAGTAGATCAGAGAGGGCGTCATGGAGGTCAAGGATCTTAAAGAGCTTCTCGGGAGAGCGGTGGCCTATACTGATAGCCTCGGCGAAGCTCAAAAGTTGGACTGCTACGCCCTTCACCACTTCCACAAAGGGGACGTCCTCTCCGGCAAGACCTTCGAAGATGCGGTCGGAGAGGCGGCGCTCGCTGGAGAAAATGATCCGAACGCAAACCTTGGCAGCACGAATCCAGCGCCGGATTTTGGATTCCAGAACATCCCACTCTAGTCGCTGGACTTCACCGATGCTGAGCCTCTCAATCCCTAGACAGCGAAAACAGAGCTCCACAGCAGATTTGCGTGCACTGCCGTACACCTGAAAGCACTCTCGGCCATGGCCGGCGGCGATCATTTGCTCGGCGATTCTGCGGAGGTCCTCAACAGCATCCAGAGGGAGGAGATCGATCTCATGGATAAAGCTCGTAGAGCGGTAGTTCGTCATGTTGCTGCTCCCGAGGCTACTGCTACTTCCCTCACTCCGACGGAGGTGGATACTCTCGTCTTCGTGGTCCGCCTCCGATAGATCTGGCATCATGTCATCGGACCTGGAGCGGGAAAGGGAGAGCGAAAGGGATCCCAGATCGGCAAGCGATTCTATCTCGAAAGCGTTCGCCCTGGAGACGAGTATGTGACGGAACTCGTCCTCAAGTCGCACCATGGCGATCTGCATCGCACTCCCGGCCGTCAACGACTTTCTAGGGCTACCGGTAGCGGTAGCTGGCGAGTCCCTGATGGCCCGCCGGATCACGTCAACGGCTCCAAGGTAACGCTCCGCCTCACTGCGGTCTCCCCCGTCGAACATCATGCGGTCGCGGGACGACGACGCTGTCTGGTCCCAGCGAAGTATTAGCTGCTCCGCTGCCTCCAGCTCTCCCGTTTGCGTCGGGGCCAGTGCCGCCGCCGGTGAACGGGTCGAGTTGCCATCAGAACCGTCCATCAGATAGCGAGAGGAGAAGATGACTCGGCGGCTGATTAGATGGACTTCCCGGCGGTTGAAGCAATGGCGTCCGTTCGGTCTTATCGATCGCCTCGGTGGGCGAGGGAGGAGAACAAAGACGTTTGACTTTTAACTTGAGGGGGCTATTCGTAATTTACACCGACCCGGCGGTGATGGATAATTTACACTGAAATTCCCCACGTTTCAAACATATTTCTATACAGTTGGACCTAAAATTAACATTATTACATTCATGCTCACCAAATCTAATAATCTACAAACATCACATCCAGCTCTGGCGGTTGGATGGCATTTCCGCCATAGCCATAGCTAAAATAACTTTCAAAATTTTTATTAAATAATAATAATAATAATAAATTAAATATAATATATTAAAAATTATATAGAATAAAATATAAAATAAATTTTTATATTAAAATCTATGTATTAAAAATAAAAAATAAATTTTATTTTATTTTAATTTCTTTAAAAATTAAAAGTCATTTTAGCATAATTATAATTTTAATCATCCTAATTAAAATAACCTTTAACCAAATAAAGCCCAGACTATTGATGTCATATTATATATAAATATTATCTTTAAGTTATTTATATTTTATATACTACACAAATTTAAACATATAAATTAATTTTATTTTATGTATAATTTTTTAATAATAACTCATATTATTTCACACACTGTATATATTTTAAAATAAATTTATTTTATTTTTAATTTTTTACAAGCCATAATATAAAAATATTATATCAAAATTACGTTTAATCTCATTTCAAAATAATCCCATAGATAAAAATCATTAGTTATGCTTAAATACTAAGTATGATGGTGAGAATGTCTAATAAGGGTATAAATTAAATGGTTTAAAATAAAAAATTATATTGAATTGGTTAAATTTAATTAATTTTATTTAATTTAGAACATATTAATGATTAAATTTATTTGATTATATAATTTTGAATTTGATTTCTTATATTTGATAACTGAATCAACTAAATAACTAAAATATTAATTATATGTTATTAAATGATAGTATTATCAAAATTATATGAAATATTTTGTAACATATATTTTTCTAGTATAATGTTTTTAAATAAATATAATGGAACATCAAAAATTAAAATGTTTATTTTTTTTAAGTTATCATATTCAATATCCAGAAAATATCCATACTCTATAAAAACTTATTATATTATATTATTTTAAAATTTTTCAATTTTTAAAATAACTAATTAAATAAGAAAATGTTGTTTTAATTGAAAAAATAAACTTAATTTAATCTATTTGATTTTTTATTAATATTCTTTTTTATTTGATTTTTTAAAATTTTAAAATCAAACATAATAGTGGAAGTAGCGAGAGGGACTATAATTGAAAATACAGAACTGTTATTTAGACCATTTAAAATTAAACAGATATATTACATCTTTTACAGAATTTAATATTATAAAATAAATATATTTTATATTTTATATATAATTTAAAATAAAAAATTAATTTTAGTTCTACATATATATCAAACTAATTATTAATTTATACTATATTGTTTTACATATTTTAACATTATAATTACATTTATTTCACATTATTTGTATTTTTTTAAAAAAATTAATTTTATTAAGATTAATTTATGCAAATAAATAAAACTCAAAAACTATTCTAAGATTAAAAAAAACTGTAAAAAAAATTTAAATAACTTTAGATATCATAATTATCACTAAATGAAAAACAATGTTATATAATTCTCATAATGAGTTCTAAAACATTCAAAAAATTTAATTGTTTTATTTAAAAGTTGAAGGTGCAGAATAATTATTTTTTAGAATTTCTGAGGGTTAATTATGATGGTGGTATATTATTTTTTAGGATAAAATGAGAGGAATATTTCTCATACGTTGCTCACTAAAATAGATTTAAAGCAGGAAAAATAAATAATTTAAAAAACATAACCTATCACTCTATCATCATAGGGCTAATTTCAAGTTCTATTAAATTTTTTTTAATTTTGAGTAAATATTTAAAAAAAATTAAGTGCAATTATAAATTATAGTATTCTAGAAAAATTTTATTATTTATTTTAAATATATTAAAATATAATATTATAAATGTACTTTTAATTTTTATGTTTATATTTTTATATTAATTTTTATGTAAAAAATTATACTATATTTATATATAAAAAAATTTTAATTATATTTTAAAAAATTTAAATGTGTATGTTTATATATATGTTAAATTAATTATACGGTGAGTTGATTTTATTGTGAGTAAGTTAAATTAAAAAAAATGAAGATAATTTTAATTCGAATAAAATAAGGGTAATTCTCACGTGAAATTGCCACCGTGTATCTTCCCAAATTGAATGTTTTTAAAAATAACTTTGGATCCAATTCAAACAAATAAAAAAATTATAACTTGGCCCTTCGCTGATACCAAGGACGAAGGACCTAGAGTCATGTCCCGCAAATGTAATTATCTAAATGTTTCTGTAATTTATTCATTTTTGTGGATGGTATATACGCAATTTTGTGAATGACAGGTATTTGTCGGGTAAATCGTGGGCAGATTTTATACTCGGCCCGCAAAAAGTAGACCCAGTGGCCAGTGGCCCAGTAGAACCAGTATCCGATAGGGTACGGCACCGGTCCCACTCCGCCTAAGCCTTAAAAATCAGACCATGAAATGGGACTCAAAACACGTGGAGTGGCTATTCAACGGTTTTATTCATTGGTCAAATTGTGCGGTTCTCTTCCTAGAACTGGTGCATTTGCTTGGAAGCTTATAAGAAGGCGAGATTACTGGTTACTGACGTACAATTTATCGTTGATATAAATATATATATATATGCGAAAATTATTCAATGATTAAAAAATAAATTACATCTAAATTTAATATTATATAAATTTATAATTTAAAAATTTTAATTTCTGAGCTTACTTTTAACATAATTCTAAGCTAAATTTATTTTTAATTTTTTTATTATTAAAATTTTATAAATTTATAATTTTATTTTATTCTATTTTCTCTGCAACTTCATTTCTCTTTCTCTCTCTTTCTCTCCCCCTCCACCGTGCTTTTCCTGGCAAGAGTGGGGAGGGGAGGGGGCGAGTGTCCACTTAGGATGACAAAATAGGTTAGGTTCGGGTCGAACCCGCATCTGATTCAGCCTGAATAATTTCAATCTGAATTCGATCCATTTATTAAATAAGTCAAAATCTATGACCCAAATCTGACTCGATTAATAAATGGGTCAAGTTGGCAGGTCAACCCAACTAGTTTATGAAGTATTTTTTGATAAATGACCAACCTGAATCTGACCCTTGTAATAAACATGTCAAAATTCATGACCCATACCCAAAATTTTCAGGTCGAGTTCGAGTCGAGTCGTATATTCCCACCGCTTACGTCGACGAAAAGCTCCTTGTCAGTGCCAATTGGTGGAAAGGATGGAGAGAAAGAGAGGGAGGGAGATCGGGGGACTGGGGAGAGATGTTGAACCATTTGATTATGATAATCATAATTACTTTAATCATTATTGACTAATTCTTTTATTTAGTGTATTGACAGGATTACTTCATCTTAAATGATGATTAAGTTTCAAATAAAGTCCAATAAAAGCTAGACTATATTGAAATTCTCTCTTATTTATTTTTCTATAATATTTTTCTAAGTAAGAACCCTTAGCTTTCATTGGTATGTTTTAATTATGTGCTAAGTTGAAATATTAACCAATTAATTATTTTAGGTAATTTAATTTGAGAGCATAACCCACTTATCTTGTCAATTGTATTTAAGTGATTTGAATAGAATTTGTAGCTTAACTCTAAACTAATTGTCCACTATTAATTTAAATAAAAATTAAGCTTAATTTTTGCTCTTTGATTTCCTACCGTTAAGTTGAAATTTTTAGCTTGAAATTTGAATAAAAATTATATTTTAGTTCTCTTTATTTTTCAATGCTAAGTGGTATGAATTGTTTCCTCTTTTATACAACTTGTCATCACCTATAAGCTCTTATCATCTTATTTTTGCTATTACTAGAAAACCTAATTGGCCACCTTACTTTGTTTTGTCCTTTACTGCCACCCTTATACTATGTGATAGTATTTATATTTTATCTCAAATATATTATTTGATAAAATAATTTCATTTAAAAGTTTTTCATGAGCAATACTTTATGGTGTGTGTGATTATTTCCTATTTTGTGGCTCCATTACCCGTTGAATGTTTTTTTATATGACCTAATTTATATTTTATGATGGCTCACATATCTTGAAAATACAATCTCTTTCTGTTTGGAAATAAGAAAAAAAAGAATATTTGGTTGAAATTTTTAGTCATTTTTAAAAAATGTGTATGATGTGAAATAAAGTAAGTTGATTATATTAAAAATTGTGTAGGATGTGAAGTAAAGTTAATTAATTTATTGAGAATTGCGTTGAATGTGAAATAAAGTGATTGTTTAATATTGAAATTTGTGTGAGATGAAATATAAAATAATTTTTTAAGTTTTTTTAAAATAAATTTAGCCATGATTTTTAGCTCATTGCCAAACAGGGCCTTAAAACTTATGGTAAACATTCTATTCTATTTTATTTCTTTGTATTTGTTTATGTTTTTCTTCCCACCTTGCTACTGCCCAACTATTGGTTGCTTTATTATCGCTGGATTGCCTTGAACTTGAGCTATCTTTTTCTCAGCTATATAAAACTTATAGCTATTTTTATTCAAAAATAGAACTCTTTCCAGTTTTTTGGCTTGCTGCTGCTACTGCACACATTCCTCCCCTTCAATCCTTTAACGTCTAATCTTCTAGGTGCTTACTCTTGCAAATATTTAAGGAGAACTCAAAGGAAAGAAGTTTGTGATATTCTTCAAAGTGATAAGAAGCTCAATTTCTTTTTTTTTTTCTTTTTAAAGCTTCTATTTTTTCTGCTCCTAGTTTTTGAGTTTCGATTTGCCTTAGTTTCTTGAGTTTTTAGTGCCCTTTGTTGAAATCTTTTAAAATTTTTAGATATTAAGTGACCTTTTATTTTTCTTGTAATAGTGTTCACTATGACATTCATCTTTACACTTTGCAATTTCATATTGCTTATTATTTTCATATACGTGGTAGTTTCAAATTTACTCGAGCATTCTCTTAATAAATTTACGTATGTATAGAGTATCTCATTATAATATTCTCTTATATATGTGTTGTAACTTAAGTTAGCAAATTTAATAAAATCTACCTTCCCCAATCCCCATTTCTTTCTCCCTAGTGGAAGGTTATAGGTTTACTCAGTTTTAGTTCCTTCAAAATGCCGTGAAAATTATGTAAATATGCTCAGCTTTAGTTCTTGCAAAAAAGCAATGGGTGCGTAGGTTTATTTGGCTTTGATTCTTGTAAAAAACTATTATATTGTATTAAATTTGTTCGACTTTAGTTTCCGTAAAAAACTAGGATTATAGTGAAATTTTCATTCGAGGTACGTGGGGAGTTGACTAGGTGGAAGACTGAACTGCTATAAATTACTTATATCCTCTAGTATTGTTTTTTAATAATTTAATTAAATTGAGACACTATACTATAAATTAAATTTGAACTTAAGTAAAACCTCTGTATTTTATGTAAAACTTTATTGTAATACATAAATGTGAAATTTTAGGTTCTAATTTCACTCTATTGTAAATTATCGTATTTTTGTGATGAGCTCGATTTCTTAAATTAACATCATGTTTTAGTTGCACATTCTGTTCTTATATTTCTGCAGATCTGTTTGTAAAATTAACCTATCAAAACTAAGTAAAGTAATGTCTAAGTATATTTATTCTTATTATCTAATTAAATTTAAAAGTTTATTATTTTCAATTCTCCTCCCTTTTGGGAAGCCTTTAGGCCAACAAGAAAAAAAATAAAAGAGTAAAATAAGTATTTTAAAAATTTTAATAATAAATAATTTAAAAAAAACTTATTTAATAATTATATCAAATATTACCGACTCAGATATTAAAAATTTAAAACCATTGATGTTTATGATATTATTCCATAAACTTAGCAACCTAGATTAATTTATCCAAAATTATAATGTAAATATGATCATTGTTATGAAAATTTTGAAAAAGCTATGTATATTTATTTATTAGTTGACAAGTTATAGTTGTTTTTTATTTTTATTTTTGATAACTGTTGACCAGTTATAGTTGAAGACCTTAAATTCTGTTGAATTTTGACATTCCAAAAACAATGCAAGAAACTTCGAACAAAAACAAATGATCATCCACATGAATTCGCCTAATGAGGGAACACTTTTAGCGGGTCTCAACATAATAGAGCGTTAGACGTCAAACTCACCCAAACCTGATAAAGTAGTCGTATCTCACAAAATCACCTAGGAAATCCTCTAGATATACTATTCTATTTAGGTATAGGATGACGAATATCAAGAGTCGTCATGAAATATGTATTATAAATGCAAGCAACAACAACAACAATCAAGCATTAATCCCACTAGGTGGGGTCGGCTACATGAATCATTTATTTCCATTGCGCTCTATCGTTATCCTTTATCTAAGTTTAAGTAACTAAGATTACTTCTTATAGTTTCTTGCCATGTCTTCTTTGGTCCCCCTCTTTCTCTTTGTACATGGGCAAAATCTAATAACTCAATTTTTCTAACTGGAGCTTCAATCGGCCTATGATTTAGATATTCAAACCATCTAAGCCGACTTTCTCTAAGTTTATCCTCAATTGGTGCAACAACTTTCTTTCGGATATACTCATTTCTCATTTTATCTTTTCGTGTATATCCACACATCCACCTTAATATCCTCATTTCTACAATATTTATTTTATTTGTATGTTTTCTCTTTGCAGGCCAGCACTCAGCATCATATATTATTACTAGTCTTACAACAGTTTTATAAAATTTACCTTTGATTCTGGATGAAATTTTTCTATCGCACAACACATCAGAAGCATTTCTCCATTTTACCCATTCTGCTTGAATTCTGCTAATAACGTTATTATCTATTTCGCCATCATTTTATATAATTAATCTAAGGTATCTAAAGCGCTCACTCTTCTTGACAATTTGATCACCAATTGTCACATCTCCAACATAAGTATTTATTTTTTGACTAAATGTGCACTCCATATATTCAGTTTTTGATCTACTGAGATGAAAATCTTTAGATTCTAGAGCATTCCTCCAAAGCTCTAGTTTCGCTTTAGCTCCCTCTTTAGTTTTCCCAATAAGGACAATATCTTCTGCGAATAGCAAACACCAAGGCACTTCATCTTGGATATGTCTAGTCATGACTTCCAAATCAAAGCAAAAAGATACGGACTTAAAGCCGAGCCTTGGTGCAATCCAACTGTAATAGGAAAATCCTTAGTCAAACCTCCTTGTGTTCGAACACAGGTAACAGCTCCTTCATACATGTCTTTAATAACTTGAATATAAGCAGTGCAAATCTCTTTTTTTTTCTAAAACTCTCCAAAGTACTTCTCTTGAGACTTTATCATAAGCTTTTTCCAAATCAATAAAAACCAAATATAGGTTTTCCTTTCTCTCCTTAAATTTTTTCATTAAACTTCTTAATAAATGAATGGCTTTTATAGTAGATCTACGTGGCATAAAATCAAACTGATTCTTTGATATCTTAGTATTATGGTGTAACTTTTGTTCGATCACCCTCTCCCAAAGTTTTAAATTATGACTCATTAATTTAATTCCTCTATAATTGGCATAATTTTATACATCGCCTTTATTCTTATAAATAGGTACTAATATACTCTTTCTCCATTCATTTGACATCATTTTAGTCTTCAAAATCATATTAAATAATCTAGTGAGCCAAGAAATTTCTTCATCTCCTAAGCACTGCCAAACATCAATTGGGATATTATCTGATCCTACTGTTTTTTATACTTCATCTTCTTTAAAGCTTTCCAGACTTCAGCTTTACTAATACGTCAGATATAAGAGTAATTTTTACTTTCTTTTAGGGTGCTGAATTCTGTAAGATCAATTGAATTTTCACAATTCTCATTGAAAAGCTGTTGATAGTAACTCATTCATCTATCTTTGATATCTTCTTCCATAAAAAGTATTCTTTGATCTTCATATTTAATATATTTTACTTCAGTTAAATCTTTAGTTTTTTTCTCTCTTGTCTTGACAATCCTATATAATTGTCTTTCTCCTTCCTTAGTGTCTAGCTTCTTATATAAATCCTCAAGAGCCATATTTTTTGCATTGCCTACTGCTTTCTTAAATTCTCGTCGAGCCACTTTTATATTTCTTCCACTTATCATTATTTTTATTTTTAAACTAACCTCTATAACAAATCTTCTTCTTCTTAATTTTTTCTTGTACATCATCTTTCCACCACCAAGTATCTTTATTATTTGAAATAATTCTTTTAGATTTTCCCAGCACATCTTTCGTCACCTTACGGATATAGCTAGCAACTGTCAACCACAAAAGTTCAGTTTTTCCATTAATGTTTCATTACCCATGTTCTAGAACTTTTTTCTTAAATATACATTTGTTCTCATTCTTTAGATTCCACCATTGAGTTCGAAGATAGGATTTTGACTTATTATTTCTTCTCCAATACTTTATCTCGGAATCTAAAACTATTAATCGATGTTGGGTAGTCAAACATTCACTTGGAATGACTTTACAATCTTTACAATCCAAGCGATCTCGTTTTCTTATAAGAAAATAATTAATATAAGTTCTTGAAGTTCCATTCTTATACGTGATAACATGCTCATCTCTCTTCTTAAATAAAGTATTAGCAATTACATTATTTAAGAAGAAAACTCTAAAATAGTTTTACCTTTCTCATTTATCTCTCCAAAACCATATCCACCATGAATACTATTAAATTCCTCAGCAACACGTCAAACATGTGCATTTAAATTTCCTTCAATAAATAATCTTTTCTCTTGAGGTATCTCTTATATTAACTTTTCTAAATCATTCTAAAATTTTTCTTTTATGCTCGCATCCAAGCCAACTTGGGGAGCATATACACTTACAATGTTAACAATTATTCAATTGATTATAATTTTTAAAGCCATAATTCTATCACAATTTCTCTTAACTTCCACTACGTGATTCTTCAAGTCCTTATCCAGAATTATACCCACTCCATTCTTGTTTTTATTCTTACCAGAATACCAAAGTTTAAAACCTAAGCCATCAATTTTCTTAGCTTTCTCTCCAACTCATTTTGTTTCCTGTAGGTACAAAATATTAATCTTTCTATTAATCATAATATCCACCAACTCCATTAGCTTGCCCGTCAGGCTGCCTATATTCTAAGTTCCTAATCTAATCCTACTGACTTGAGTTCTAGTATGATAGACTAGCTTCTTTACCCGCATCCGTTCATGATGTGAGGACTCTTGCTCATTTTTCATTACACCCGGGCGCCGATGCAGCGACCCTTGCCCATTTTTCACTGTATTCAGGCAATACAGCGCATCGCTTCTAGGGAACGCCCTAGCTTTAGCGCAATTTTCTAAAGAATTCATGTCATGATTGATTCGATAAGTTTTACGCTGGCTGTCGACTGCCTAACGCAACCCTCCGCGTTTCTCATCCGGGACTTGGGACCCGACAACGACGGCGCGTTATGTATTATAAATGCAAGCAAATAGAGAAAATAAAGTGCTTTTTCTATTATGAATTTTTTTTTCCTTTGCGATCAGTAATTACAATGTGGTATAAAAGCAAGTCTTCTCTAATACTGCATTGTTCGATTCAAAGTCTTCAAATAAAGGTTAATATTGCTCTTCTTCACGTTTACCTTAATTATAACTTATAATCTCAAATTATATATAATCTTCAAATTGTTATGATATTATCAAATAGTATTGTGGTTTATCGTTTCTACTTAATTTTTATGTAGAGATCTGTCCTTTTTTATTTTTGGTTGCTTGTGTTCTTTTTTTTTTCCTAGTTATATCACGTAAGTAATTTAAATCAAATCTAAATAGAAGATTGCTGATTTTTAAATGATAATTAGGTTAAAATACATCAATTTTAAAGTTAATGCGATGATAATAAAAAAATATGTTGAATTAATTTACTCAATCTTATAATTTATAGAGAATTGATTGAAGGAATCAATTTATCATTTATCTCAAACTACAGGGATGTATTAGTAATTTACACTTATAATAATCATTAATTAACTATCTTATTAGTTTAATAGATTTAAACTTATTAATGAACAAGCTAACTATTATGAATAAAATTTGTTTTGAAATAATTGATAATAGGGGTAATTTCATTCAGATTTCTGTAGTATAATTCAGATTTTATGCAAGTCTACAAAAATAAAAATTTGCTATTTGGGTCTTCTCTGCGCAAAATTTTTTTACATGAGTCCTTCGTAATAGATTCCGCTAAATTTGATCATTAAGTTGTCACTTTAAAATGTATATTTAAATATTAAAAAAATATTTAAATATTTTTAATTGTAATTCTAACTTTAACATATTATTATTATTTTATATTCTAATTTATGATAGTAATTCTTAATATTTAAATATTTATTTTAAATTTTTTAAAATAATAATTTAACAAAATCTGTAAAACAAAACTCACATAAAATAAGTTTTTAATAAAAAAAATTCAAATCATATATTTTCACGATTTTACTAATTTTTTAGTATTTACTTAGGCCTTGTTTGATTTGAATTTTTTTTAATAAGATTTTTTTTATTTTCAAGTTTAATAAAAAAAATTTATTTTAATATTAAAATTATGTAAAATATAAAATAAAATTAATTGTAATATTTGTATTTATATTAGATTTAAAATAAAATTAAATTTTTATAATTAAAATTTATATTGGGTTAAAAAAATCCTTAAATCAAACGAGACTTTATTTTAAAATTTGATATTTATGAACATTTTTATTAAAATTTAAATATTATTTAAATATTATTTTTCAAACTTATTAATATCTATTTGAATAAAAAAGTTATTTATTTATTTATTTTTAAGTGGCTTGTTTGGAATTGCAATTTTTCACATAGCATGCTCCCAAATTGCAATGCCACCAAATTATACTTTTATGTAATTTCAAATTTATAAGTTGCTAAGATTATGTGTAGTTAATGATTCCTTTAAATAAATAATTTTGTTTTTTTTCATTTTATAGAATAAATAATTTTGTTCTGATGTTCCATGTCATTGTGCCACTTTTTTGAAAAGAGTAAATTGCATCCAGATCCAAGTTATTTAGATCCTATTGCACATAGGTTGCAATAAATTTAATGTGAGTTCTCCAATTTACAACATATTACATTCAGGTTCTTTATTGAACTAAAAAGTTATATGGTTGAATGTAAGTTTTTTATTATATCATATTATTTAAATAATAATAATTTTTTAATAAGTACAAATAACATTAACATAAATACCCCTAATATAAGTTGACAACTTTGCATAATTAATTCTCTCCTTTCATGTTTTTTAATTAATTTTATCTATAAATTTATTTATGTTTGAAAAGTGAGCTAGAGGGTTTTCTTCCCCAAAATTACCTCAAAGGCTTTGATTAATTATCTCTAATACATAATTTTAAATTAAAAATATTTTATCTAAATATTTTATGTTTAGAACTTGTTTATCATTTTTGATTGATTGATTTGATCAAATTCAATTATTTGCATATTTATATATTTTTCAAAATAACATATTCTAAAATTTTAGAATCATTATTATAACTTGAATGTTTTATTCTTATTAATATCTATTTGTAATAGTAAATTTTAATATTTAAATATATTTTTTAAAATAAAAAAACATTTTAATAGTTAAAATTGATAGACTTAAGAATTCATATGAAATAAATTTCTTGCTAAAAGAACTTAGATAAAATATTTTTATTTTTTTGATGTAAAGTAAATAGAGAATTTACTTTAGGAACCTGGATGTAATTACCTCTATGTATTATAATTTATAACCTTAGCTGAAACGAGCCTTCAACTGACTTAGCTCCTAATTTTATATATTATTCCAAGAAACCGCCTAAAAATCCCCGGGATCAGAAACCCTAACCCTCTTCTTTCACTCCACTGCCGATCTCTTTCCCGCTGTGGCAATCGAAGTTTGTTGTGCAAGATCTGCAAATTCTTCACCCATCGAACCTGCTTCCAGCTTTCGCTGCTCTCGCTCACACAATCAGTGAGCTATCCAGCGGAAGATAGATTGCCGGAGCCATGCCGGATGTTCAGGCACTCGTCAATGACTTCGTTCTCAAACTCAAGCGGCGGTGGCTCCTTTCGTTCTCGTGTTCCTTGTTCTCCACTCGCTGTGAATCTCGCTCCTGATTACCTTTTTGTTGTGCCATTCCAACAGTAAGATCGAGGGGTCGCAAGCGAGCGCGAGGCAGACAGCTGAGCTACTTCGGACCGTGGTGTCCCAGCAGAGGATGCCATACACCAACCAGGCTGCTACGTTGATCGATGCTGTGAGGACCGTTGGGGAGCACCTGATCGCTGCAAATCCTGTGGGTAGGTTGTTTCCAATAGTTCCGATTTCTGGAGGAAATTGTCATTAATTCTCGGCTGAACTCCATTGTGACGCATGTATTATAGAATATTATACGTTTATACTGGTACCATGCTTGCAAGTATTTGATCAGCTGTATCATCTCTAGCTTGCTCATATTGCTTCATGTAGTAAGACACTCTATTAGTCAGAATAATTTGGAAAAGATACCTTTATATTTGTCATGATTCTGAGTTCATGGAAAGGCGTTGATCACATCTAAGTTCTAAATGCAGCAACTATCCTTTTTGGGTACATAGGGAAGTTTGGATGGTTTACGACTGGTGAGGCTGCGAGCCTATAGACCTGTAATTTCCTGTAAGTGTTAAGAAATCAAAGCATAGACTTACCGCGGGACCGGCAGGTCCACTTAGAAAATCAAATTTAAATGGCATAGAGAGGACGGGGAAGCATGATAAGAGATGGTGTCTTTTTGAGAGGCTATATGCTGAACCAAGTTTGTGTGCTACTGTGGGAAAAGAACTGGGCAAGTTGCAAGGGTAATGATAGGCTGGAATATGCTTTCTTCCTGGTGATTGACAAATATGAATTAATGTTTGATTGCTGCAGTTTAATGGAGCCTGCTTAATAGTGTCTCAAAAAGGATTTTTTGATAAATGACCTTTAAAGTCGACGTGATGATACAGTTCGCTTAAATTTTCTCTTCCAATTTACCTTCCACTGTGATAGGTGATACCATCTGCATGTATTTCCTGCTAAAACCAATTCTGATAGTAACACTATGCTTGGCATGCACTGGAGAATGTTTTGCCCCTTTGAAATGCAGAATAAAAGTTATGTGAGGAAGCAAATATTCTAATAACGGAGATATGAAATACTTGCATATTTGAATGCACTAGAAAAGGTGAAAATATCAATAACTTGTCATCCAAACTACTCTATACCAGAGTCAATATGCGAAATATTTCTGCATCTGAATGCATTTTATGTAATTTATTGCAATAATTATGACATCTTCTTCGAGTTTACTGTTATTGGCTGCTCGATGACCTTTTCTAGTTTAAATTTGTGAATGCGGATGACAGAGCTTGCGGTTGGCAACATTGTGCGGCGTGTATTACACATCATTAGAGAGGAAGATTTAACATCCACAGCAACTGCAATGGAGGGATTGAGCTTAATTGCTAACAGTGATGATGATGACAATTTTGAAAGTCATGACCATCCAGCTTTGTCTGCTGCGGCTCTTGCTGCTGCGGCAAGAAGCACTCTTCGTGCACCGTCATTGCAAACACTTCTGGAAGGCACACCCGAGTCTGCTCTTGCACCTAATCCTTCATCATCAGGAGGTGACTCAGAGGGAAAGAGTAAATGTATCTCCAAGACATTTCTTTATTTTTATTATACCTAAGCTCAAAGCCATATGCTTTAAAGTATGATTTTTTAATTTTCTGAGAGTTTTTTTGGAAATGGTTGACAATCTATTCTTATGTGGAAATTCAAGCTATGACGTTTAGTTTTATTAAAAGATCCTTGCAGAACAAATTCATACTAAGTTAAGCACATACTTCAATAGTTATTCTTTTAGTAAAGGTTTTGAATTTTGCATGGTACTTTGTAGCTGCTGATAGAAGCTCAAGAACCAAGAAGTTGAAGCATGATGTCATTGAAGCCATCAATGAATTGATTCAGGACATTGATACTTGCCATGAACAAATTTCGGAACAAGCAGTGGGGCTCATTCACCAAAAGTATTCCATATGCATCCTATTTGGTTTTTCACTTCTTTTATTTTGTACACTTTTAGTTCTTTTCTGAAATCTTTTTTCCTGAAACTTACACTTTTAGTTCTTTTGATATTAGTTATAATCATCACTAATTGTAGGCAGTTGAGTAATATTTATATAAGTTATCCTTCACATAACACTGAAGTAGCTTGGGACTGTTATATGAAGGATCAACATTATAAGTCAATTAAACTTACATTTACTTATAAAAAGTAATATCAAGGATTAATAATTGATTACTGCGGGAAGTTACTTCTGCTGTCTGAGCAAAATAACAATAGCACCAGTCAGTTTAGAGATTTTTTTTGTCTTACTTTGTAATTGGCTGCATGATATTTGTCTTTATACAATGTTAAACCTAATGCATTTATTTAAATTGGATTACCAGTGAGGTAATATTGACATTGGGTCGTTCAAGGACAGTGAAAGAGTTTCTTTTTGCTGCGAATGAGAAAAAGCGCTCCTTTCGAGTATTTGTTGCAGAGGGCGCTCCAAGGTCTGACTTTTTTTTATTATTATTTTTTTTGAAACTTTTTCTTTTATTATTGTTGTTGTTGTTGTTGTTGTTTTGGGAATGTTCATGTGATCTTTCTTTTATTATTGTTGTTTTGGTGGGCGTTGGTGAAGTGATCAGGCATTTGCTTCTTTATGTGAAGCATAACTACTCTTTTATACGATACAGTAGTTATCTAAAATGTCTATTGTGGTTTATAATCAGGTATCAGGGTCATGTTCTTGCCAAAGAGCTAGTGGCAAAAGGTTTACAAACTACTGTCATCACAGATTCTGCAGTTTTTGCCATGATTTGCCGAGTGAACATGGTAAAAATAACATTGACTACTGTAACAAAAGTGATGATTTTTTTCCCCCTCTTATGATATCAATGTTATCATAAAGGTGATAGTTGGTGCTCATGCAATAATGGCTAATGGTGGTGTAATAGCTCCCGTTGGAATAAATATGGTTGCCCTTGCAGCCCAAAGACATGCTGTCCCTTTTGTTGTGGTTGCTGGCAGTCATAAGGTCCCTGGTGCACCCTCTCTGTTCACGATTGTTTTTTTTTATCTGTTTGTCTAAATATTGGCAATGACATTGAGATATTCTTTAGTCCCCTCTATGTAAATGGTTTGACAAACTTTCTCCATATGCTTTCTTAATTCATAAGTTCTTAGTTTTTCATGTTAATCTGTGGAATTTTTTATTCTCCAACATTAAATTATAGACTTTATTCTACCTCTATATATGAGGTTTCCCCACCTTTATTTGGTCTTCTTTTTCTTCTTTCTTTTTTTTGGTCTTTTTCTCCTTTTTATTGCCTTCCATCCATTTGTGGGCTACTAGTTTAGAAACTGATTATTTTCTATGTATACATTTGCAAACATTTAACAACATAAAAATCTTCTTCTCTTTACTTCAGTATAATGCTAATTTTATGGGATCTAACCCTTGGAAAGAAATGTGGAAGTGCATTACAATCTAGCAATGTTCTAACTTCTATCACGGTATGGAGAGCTTGTGTTTTTGTATTGAAGCTATGTGGTTAACTCCTGATCTAGAGCAAAGCTGATAACAAATGTCAACTAAGGAACTAGGGCGATGTGAATAAAAAGGGTGCATCTTTGTTTACGGGGATCTTGCATTTTGGGTCTCTGTAGGGTTGTTATATGCTATCTGACCACCAACCACTACATGAAAAAGACGATATATCTTTAATTTCAGCCGGTGGATCTGTAGGCTTTTGCACCAAGTTTGCCTTCTAAACAATGAGGCTGAGAAAACTAAAATTGTAATTGATGATTCACAATATTAACAGCTATGGTTGTTTTCTTTGTGTAAGCATTTCTTTTGTAAGCATTTTTTGTAGGATAATGAAGAAGGAAAGTCATAATTATCGATTTGTATTATTCTCCATTGTTCTAGTCTAATCTATACACAAGGGATTAAAGTATGTGAAATGAAGAAGTTTTAAAGAAGATGAAGTCTAGTAAAGCTTATGCTAATGAAATTCCTATTGCAAAAGCGTATATGTGATATCATTACACGGTATTATATGATACTCCCCAATGAGATAATTAAGGTTTAGAAAATGTAATCTAATGTTGAAATTCGGCCGTAGCCTATAATGAAAATGTAATCTAATGAGTAGAGGAAGAGTACACTTGTCTCTATTTTTTTTAAAAAAATGAGGGTATGTGAAATTGTGTTAATTATAGAAAGATCAAGTCTATGAGCCAAACTATGAAGCAAGAGATTTGTTACATTTAAGCTAAGAAGATATCTCAAATTCAGACTGGTTTGGTTTTATGCCTAGAAGATCAATATGGAGGTTATCTTTCATGTAGGAAAATTTATAGGCAAATTAGGACTCTTATCTTATCATTTTTATAGATTTTGAAAGGTATATGTTAGATTACCGAGGAGGTTCTTTAATGAACAATTGAAAAGGATGTGTCAATCATATATGTTAATAAGAACATTTATAGTTGAGTAGTTGCCAACATGAAGGTGTTCCCAATTTCTATTAGATACGCTAAGGTTATGCTTTCAGTCTTTAGCTTTTCATTTTGGTGATAGTTGAATTGATTTAGTATGTTTAAGTTTCCAGTATATTCTTTTTACAAATGATGTAATTCTAATAGGTGATGCTTGTGAAATAGTTAATTAAATGTTTGAATCTTGGAGGAATATCTTAAAAATAAAGGAAATTAAATTGATTAGAACTGAGTATGTTTTATTGTAGGTTTGGTAATTCTAGAGAAAGAAAATTGACAAGTATTGTTACATCTAATGGAATAATAAACTCATTTTCCGAAAACTTAAAATTGCTCTGGTCTATTATTAAGGTAATAAGAGTATAGACAAGGACATTAATTATAAAATCATGGCATGATTATTAAAATGGAGGAATGATCTGTACGGGGGTCCCTCCCATTTTACCTCACTCTCTCTAGGAGATGGAGGGGTTTGTCTCCTTCTAATGTCGATCAACAGGTTTTCATTTTATTTCTTTTTGTTGGTCATGTATGGCTCGGTGAAATGACCCGATAGTGGGAGAATTTCTACCTCTCTCTTCTTTTCTCTCAATGGGATATTGTTGGGAGGAAAAAGGAGGCTACGATGTTGGTAAGGAGAAGAACCCTCAAAAGAATCTTTGGTTAAGTTTTTTCAAACCTTGATTTAGTGGGAGAATCTCTCTATCTCTCCCTTCTTTTCTCTCAATGGGATATTGTCGGGAGGAAAAAGGAGGCTAAGATGTTGGCAAGGAAAAGAACCCTCAAAAGAATCTTTAGTTAAGTTTTTTCAAACCTTGATTGCATGTTTTTTCTCTCCTTTTATATGAGGCATTTATTGTGTTGGATTTAAATCTTTAAATCCACAACCCAATTGTCTCTTTATCCAATTACACGATTGTCGAGGTACAACTAGTCATAGTTGTTGTATGCAGCTTTAGGTGTGTTGGTGCACCATTTTAGGCTTTTTCCTTGGAGTCCCACAAAGCTTGTCCTGTGCAAGGTTCTAGTGATAAGTTTTGGTTGTCTCTTGCATGATGTTGGCAAAAGATTCATCCCATGTTGGATTCCTTTTGGTTCTCATGATTGACCACTTCTTCACAAGTCACTCATTCTAGTTCTCCGAGAGATTTCTCTGTCTCGAGACTTTTGTTACAGAGTTCCTTGGCCTTTAGATTTGTTGTTGGTTCTTTTTTTTTTCCCTAGAAGCATATTCGGGCTTTGGGGCTTTGGCTTTTCTCCCATATGTACAAGCTTTTTTCTTTTGGTTGGAGGTCCCTTTTGATGCCAAGTTCGGTTTCTTTTCTCCGGTTATGATCTTCCGGGCCTTCTTTTCCAGAATTTATTTTATGGTACTTCTTCTAAGACTCTTTATCTTGTTTTTCTTGGACTTCTTGCCTTGAGGTTTCTTTCTCTTGCTTGTGGCTTGCCTTAAGACTTGCCTAGAGTTGATTTGAGGTTCGGGTTAGATTTCTAGATCCTTTAACTCAGATTTCCCCTCCCTACCCCCCTTCCCTTTTTGAAATTGAAGAGTCGTCCCTTCGCCAATTTTTTTTAATTAGCACTTCTTAGGTTTTTTTTGTCATGTCTTCTCTTCTGGATCCACTTTATAGAAAAATATGGTTACTTTTGTAGCAAGAACTTCTTGTTTTTGGCTTACTTTGCTCTAGTGTGTTGACGGTATTTCTATCGTCTTATTTCACCAAGCAGGTCTTCTTGTCTTTGATGAACCTTCACTGTTGGGCCCTCCTATCATAGGCTCAATCTTGATCGTACAAGTAGGAACTTCCAAAGACCAATTGATAGATGTCAAGCAATATTACCTCACAAACCACTACATCGACATATCATTGGGTTATGGTGAAGCGAACTCGGTATTGTGGATCAATGACCATTTTTGTACCCTTCTTAGTTATCCCAAGGTTATAGGGCCTCCAACCCCATCCGCCAGATGAGATTGGCCAAGATCAAGCTTGTTTGGCTCATGATGTCCACAATGATACTAGCCAACTCTTTTTTGACCTACCCCTAAAGGTGAACCTTTGTTGTATTATGAAGCAAATGCTCTAATGTACGATAGATATGTTAATACGATAGCAACATGTTAAATTGTAACATTAGTCAAGTAAAAAACAATATGACTATTTTTTTATATTAATTTTTTTTTGTTTTTTCATTTGCAAAAAATTGATATTTATGTATATGTACTCTAAGATTGGATTCCTTCTGAATTTCCAAAGTCTATTTGACAGTTATGCCCCTTGTATCCACACAACCCTGAAGTTTTACTGAATGATCTCAAGAGCCCATCCGATTTGTTAGATTTTGGAGAGTTCTCAGATTGTATGGATTTTAGTACTTCTGGAGGTTCCCCACTTCTCCATGTTGTAAATCCTGCATTTGATTATATTCCTCCAAAGCTTGTTAGCCTTTTCATCACTGATACGTAAGTTCTTTCTCTTTTTCTCCATACATGCAAGTATTTCTTTTTATTGCATATAACCTCCTTGTCATTGCATATCTTTGAACTTAAATGAAGCATTTTATTTCTAGTTATACATAACTTCCTCCTGCGGAGATGACTAGTGATGCTAAACAAATAATTACTCCAGAACAAAAGAGCATGCAAGGAATGCAATGTTATGACAAAATATATTCATTGACCGAAAATAAGAAAAAGGTTGGTCATTGTAGTAAATTGATGTTTATAATAATTTCCATTTTTAATATATAATGATATATCATATCCATATGAAGAGAGTTATCTTATGTAATCATGAACATCAAGTAGTTTATACCTTAACTTGGCTTTGTGCTGAAAAGCTTTTATATATCTAGGAACATACACATACTTATCTTCAGATGTATGTATTTCTATAGTTTGTGTTTTCTTCTCTTAGAACGTGGATAGTCGATCCTCTCCTAAATATTTTATTTTGGTAATTTCTTGTGTCAGGTTCATGTTGCACTGCATTTCTAAGCGCACATGTTTTTAACTTTGCAATAATAGTCTGTCTTACCAATTTTTATTTCATATGAATCTCTGTGATCCAATTAATTTACAGTTTGATGCAAATAGATCGATTTCATACTTTTTTGACAAGTGATATTGGCCTCTGTAATGCCTAAAATACCCCTGACAACTCTGTTGCCGTCCACAAATTCAGTATACGGCTTGACTTACAAACATTATTTTGCTAGAAAGTGTGATGTCTTAATTTTTTGTTTTAAGTCCATAAATTCTTTTATGCCCTAACTCATGAAACTGTATATTTTCTTAATTGTTGCACTTATGTTTCATTGTTTCAAGTATTTTATTAATGCCTAAACTCATGCAATAAAATCCAGTTTTGGACTATTATAAGGGGTTGTCATTTCATATATATAAACCGAAAAATGGTTGGCTGGACCTAAATGTAGAACAGTTAGTATGTCGGTGAACTCGGTGCAATGCATGCAATGCACGACTTATTTTTTTATGTTTTCCCACATTCTATTGGGTAATTTATATTGAGAAATCTTTTTGTATTAATTTGCATAATCACATTTCTCGGCTTCTTTGGCTGGAATAAAGGGTTTCATCATTGTACTTTACTAGTATTCATATTTATCTTTAGTTTATTAATTATATTAGATTCCATCTTGACTTGCCGAGCTTAAACTTAAGTTTAGTTAAACTGCTTAGACTCGAAGAACATCTAAATAGCCAATTAGCCATTGAGCCCTTAAGTAGCTTTGATTTTTTATGCACTTAGAAGCCTTTAAACTGTTTGAAACACAAACCACTTAAAAGATTGCTTGAAATTAAATTGCATTTAAGCAGCTTTAAAATTCTATAAACTTTTCTTAGCAGTATTTAGGATTAAGGCTTTATTTTTTTTTTGGCTCTTGGCGCGAGAAACAAAATTAGGACCAAAATAGTACTAATTTAAAAAATAATAATAGTAATAATAAATAAATTTGTATTGCATTCTACACAAATTTTAATATAAAAAATATTATTTTATTTTATATACTCAATTATTTTCAATAAAATTATCAACTTGACTTCACATCCTAAATCAAAATATGTAATTCGAGTATTTTGGTCTAGGGTGAAATAAAATTGAAAGTTTTATTAAAAATAATTGATTATTTGAAATAAAATAATAACTTTTTATATTAGAATTTGTGTAGAATGTAATTTAATACCATTTTGGTTCTGATTTTAGTTCTCATACCAAACAGGGCCTTTAAGTTTTTTTTTTTTTCTTGGAAAGGATGATTAAGGCTTTATTGTATTGTATTTTGTCTTGACTTATCAGTGTGGTATTTCTAACTTAGTAAGACTACATATTTTTTTTCAGCGGCGGGCACAGTCCTTCATACATGTACCGGCTGATTGCAGACTACTACTCTGCTGACGATTTTGTTGTGAAACGTCGGCCTACTTCATAGAAATAAAACTAGTTTTAACACATATACTACATAATATCGCGAAGTATTTTTGGAGGAGAATGAATCTTCCTTCCCACTGTATTCTGGCGGCTGATGCATCCGTTAGAAAATTCACAGTTTGGTCCGTGAACTGTATTTTCGATTCGGCGAGCAACCAAAAGAAATATCTCAAATATGCTGGTGCTGGCGGCCGGCTCTCTCCTGTTATGCCCTGAAAACATTCATTTTGTTTCTGTTTGTGTTCTCTGTGGAGGTTGAAAATTTGGCTGGAATTGGTATGTAAAGGTGTTGATTGGCAAGTGTATCAGCATCCAGTTTATTGGTTTCCAGTTCTTTGATTTTTTTTGAACTTTGCTTTTACTTGGTTTTATTTCCTTTATTTTCTGGTTTCTATTGCTAATTTGTCTGTAATATGTAGAATTAATGAATTGTGAGCCTCATGAGTTGGAAAACTATTGCAGTTAACGTGATTCATGCCACGTAGCCAGCAGGCCCCACCGCGCGCAGAATGTCTTACATGTCATTAACACGCCAAGCGTCCGGACGGACCATCCTGTTGGCCAATAGAACTGGATCATTTGATTGACCAACTGGACCGTCTAATCGATTTGACTGAATAGTTTGTTAGATAATAGATTAAAGAGATAATTACTTACATGTCATATAATTTAATTTTATTTATGTCGTACTCATTTATTCTTAGTTAATTATGCTATGCACACTCAAAATATTATAAAATTTTATATATATACATTTTAATTTATTTTTATTATAATGATTAATTATAATTTTTTAATAATTTAATTATAATTAAATTACAAAAAATTTGAGCCGTTCATCATATTATTTTAAGAATATTTAAATATATTTTGAGTGAACTTTAAAATCTTAATGTTTAGGTGGCGGTAAAGAAAAAAGATATCTGCGATGTGAATTGATTTTAGAACAAATTAACGCTTTAATGTGGTATTGAGGAAAAGAAAAATATATACTATTAAGAGTAAAAATATAATTTTAATAATTTATTAATAAAATATTTTTTTTCAAATAAATTTTGATTAAGTTTTAACTCAAATGTGTGTACGTAAGACTTTGTAATGTTTTGAGTTTGTATAGTGTAATTAATTAAAAATAGATGAGTAAGGCATAAATAAAATTAAATTGTGTGGCATGTAGGTAATTATTTTTAGATTAAATTGGTATCGAGGTAAGTATTTATTTAAAAAATAAGTATAACTTTAGATTATGTAAGTATCAATTGAAAAGAGAATGTGAGTATATATGATTAAGGGTTAGCAAAATATTTGAAATTTGATTTAGAGCTCCCTCATATTTTACTGGGTTTATAACTCAAAATTAGTTTGCTTGAAAAAAATAATTTAATTTGTAATTAATTTGATATTTCACATTTATACAACTATACATATGTTAATATTTTAGACATTTTAAAATATTATATGTATGAATTTGATATATAAAATATATATTAAGGAGGTTTAAAATGTATATTGAAAAAAGTTATGTATAAATAATTATATAATATGTATGCATTAATTAAAAAAATAATATAATATATATAATATGTCAAATGAGTTTTATAATAAAAAAATTTTAAAAATTGAGCTCTATTTAACTCGAAATTGATTAAATTTTAGTTTGCTCAAATCAAATTTAACTTCAACTCAAAATTTTAGAGTTTAAATTAAAATCAATTCGTTATTAGCTTTGCATATAACACATTATTTTGGACAAATACCTATTTGATTTTAAGTTATAATTATGTTTTTGTATTAATATTTACATTCGTTGATCTAATAGTATTTGAATTAATATTTGATCTTTTTTTTTTTTTTTTGAAGTAGAATATCTCATATTCATGTTATGATAAATACTGAAGTATGAACGTACGTTTGTTTACTTGGATTAGTTCAAAACAAGAGTAATCATATATAGATCTCAATAGTAAAACAGCTGAATGCTAAAAATTTGCATAAATTTTAATATTAAATTAATTTTATTTTATATTATAAAATAAAATTTAATATAAAAATTCACCTTTATTTTAAATCACTTGTAAATCTCAAAATAAAAATACATCTTTAAAAATAAACCGGTAAATTTATTAATGGAGCGTTTGGTTCGTTGGTATCTTAGTGTTATGTTATGTAATCTAGATGTCATCTTTTGACTATTAATTTTATAATCTAATAGAAGATTATTTGTAGATATCATTAAATCAAATAATTACCTTTCTTAGATAACATAACATCAAGATAATATTGAACCAAACACTCCTTAAGAATAATCTCTTAAATTTTGTACTTACTAGCAACGTTATATTATAGATCTCCTAATAAAAAATAACAGTTTTGGAGATTAATATCAAATGGTATCCACAGAAAGTTCTACCTCTGAATTATAAAACTTAAGCCTCGTTTGATTTAAATTTTTTTTTAGATAAGAAAAAAAAATATTTTATTTTTTAAATTTAATTGAATAATTTTTTTTTAAATTAGAATAAAATTTTATGAAATATTTTTAATTCTAATATTCCTATTCGTGTTAGACGTGAAATAAAGTTAATTTTTATAATTAAAATTTGTGTTGAGCAAAAATTTTATCTCAAACTAAACGAGGTTTTAAATGTTTTTTTAATTTATTATAATGATCTCACTGGGATGATATGCTGCATTCTTTTTTTTTTTTTAATGTCAAATGATATGCTGCTTGAAAATTTTATAAATGGCCTATTTTCATTGGATTTAGAGGCTGCTTGATTTAATAATATTAAGTAGGTCCTCATTTTATCTTCATATTATTTCAAATTATTATTTCTCTAATTTAATATGATCATAGAGAATCAATTTAATTTCACATCTATCTGCTGCAATTAAAATGCCATCTAAATATCATCCAACTTCTAATGACATAAATATAATTTTAAACATGTTATTAAAGGAAACAAATAATTCTCAAAAAAAAATGTAACATAAATTGAATCAATCACAAAGCATTAGGTCTCAATTAAAATGCAACGTTTTATGTTTTATACAAAATTTGATAAAAGTTTGAAAATTTTAAAAATAATCTAAAAATATTTTTGCTGAAAAATAAATGTTTATAACAAGTATTCAGAAAAATACTGCTTCTAAACAAAAAACTTAGTCTAAAAATTCAATAAGAACATTTAGCTAAACTATCATTTAATTCAATATTATTTTAATTTTATATAACTGACAATTAAATATCATTTTTATGTGATAATTTTATAATTTTTTAAAAATATTTATACATATTATCAAATTAAATATTTATTTTTTCTAAATAATATAATATTAAAATAAAAGCAAACTAAACACCACTAAGAATCATGCCAAATGAAATATAAAGATCAATAGGATTATTTAGGTGATTCAATTTATTCCCAGTTGTTTTGGTTTTTGTTTTTCAAAGGCTTTGTTTGATAATAAGAAAAAAAAAAGATTTGGTTAAAATTTTTAGTCATTTTTAAAAAATATGTATGATGTGAAATAAAATAAGTTGGTTATATTAAAAATTGTGTAGGATTTGAAATAAAGTTGATTGATTTATTGAGAATTGTGTTGAATGTGAAATAAAGTGATTGTTTAATGTTGGAATATGTATGAGATGAGATATAAAATAATTTTTTAATTTTTTTTAAAATAAATTTAAGATTTTAGTCGTGACTGATTTTTAGCCCATTGCCAAACAGGGCCAAAAATCTGACACATAATGTAGATCTCTGAGCAAGTTGAGAATGAAGCACAGCAACAAAGTCTTGATTTCAAATTTAATAATAATCACATCCCAAGTCATTTAACGTCGTCCACTCTCTCTTCTACATCATATATCGGATCCCCCAACATTTGCGTGTAAAGGCTTCCATAGATCGATGTTAGATATGAGTAAACCAAATTAAACATCACTCTCACTTCTTCTCCTACATACTCCATGATGCTCTCTCCGATATAATCACTTATAGTTCGATCCAATCTAGTCTGACTACTCATCCTTTCGAGTGTCTTCACCTCGACTACACTAATCTAATTCAATAAATATTTCGCTAGTTAACTTGCTTGATGGTGACTTTCATACAACTACAGATTGAAAGAAAGAAGCAGCGAAAAAATAGAATCAACACGTCAATCAATTTTATTTCATATGTTTTTTAATTAAAAAGTTGGAGGCCAAACAGAGCTTCAATCTAATGCAGTTCCAAATGGCGTCGTTCATGGATATTACCATGGCTAAAATAGCCTCCAAACAAACAGAACCTCAATCTAATACAGTTCAAAATCCAAATGCATTCATGGATATATGAAAATCTAAGTGATGAGATGAGATGGAATGTATCTCCACTTCACACCATGAGAAAGTCATATTTCTGAGATCTGCTCGGTTGAAATCCATCTAACCTCATTCTTACTTGCATGGGTAAATATACCAGACCTACAGTCAGAGAGCTCCAATCTTAATAAGCATTGGAAGAATTTAACCTTTTCAGTTCTTCATCCCATTGGATTTCAGCACCAGAATCCGCGTTCGGGCTTTGTTGAAAATGCCATCAATTTCATCCTCCCACTTCTCATACATGTAGAAGGCAATGAACAATGCCGAAACACCTGCATGAAAAAACCGACATCATTGGTTTCGGTTATGTATATGCAATGTGTTGAGCTTTAAACAGAGAAAGGGAAGATATGAGGAATTGGACCCATTCTGTATGAGCTTTGAATAGGCATGGCTCCAAGAAAACTAACAATGAGTAAGAAGATGACCGCCTACAAAATCAACACGATGAAAATAGTGTATGAAATCATATTAACTTAGCATACATTTTATGTGAATCTCGGTCTGAATTCTGTATACCTTGAGATATAGGGACCAATCTTTTCCTTTACAGATAGATTTTAGTAAGCCAACAAATGAATTCCATGATGAGTTCACAGAAGTAGCAACTTGATGTGCCTTTTCTTCTGAGAGGTAAAAGTAAGAAGGCGGCATTTTCTCAATCTTGCAGCCCAATCTGTGGCAATAGCTTTACTCTATAATGATTAATGAAATGAGAGTTTTAATTTTAAGCTGAAACGGGAAAATGTTACATAAGAACTATGGTACGTGCTGTCAGCAAGGAAAATGCCAGCGATCTATGTAGGTTGATTTGGTTTGTTAACATAATAAACCAGACGAGCCCATAACGGTCGTAAGGGATTTCAGGTCCAATAGGTTTGGGCATAATGGTCGCTTGATGAGGTTGGGTGGGAGTGAGAGATGCTCTTATACTAAGAAGGAAAACCAGACAAGGGAATAACAAACGATGTAGTATGACCATCAATTGTGGTGGGTTGGTCCTTCCTACGATTTTAAAGAGAAATGAGAAGATCAAAAATGAATTGGGATACTATTAAGCAAGACCATTAATGTCTCATGCTTACAGAATGTGGCATTAAATAGACATGGCTAAAACTATGTCTTTAATAATAAAACAGAAAGAGTTGAATGAGGGAGATATAAGGTACTAGGCAGAAAGAATTTACTAGTTTATCAGAAAAATAAGTCAGAAGAAGCAAAAAAATGCACAATTAAAAGATCAAGGATAAATCCATACATTTTAGTGGGTAATGTGCCATGGATGAATAAGAACAGTGCAGATAGTGAAAGAAGCTTTGCCATTGCCGTGATGAAAGTATAGCCAGATGCAAAAAAGTAATAATAAATAGCTGCCAGCAGCAGTAAGGTAGTGAGTGTCTTCTTCTTATCTTTCCAAAGTAGAGTGTCGGCAACTGAGAAGCATATAATTATATTCATCAGCATAAGTTGACAACGTTTTGTCTAGTTTGCAATGTAAAATCAGGGTATTTTACCACTTCCATCCCCTAAAAATGTGGAAATCTTGGAAATTCGCTTCAGTTTTGCAGCTCTCAAATGGGAATATGATTCTATGGTCTTTTTTAGACCATCCTGCACAACTAAATGAAGTGAGGAAATATAGTTCAAACATGCATCAGTGCATTTGTGCCTCCAATTCAAAAAATAAAGTAAAAGAATGGGATACAATGCAAATCAAACCTTGAGCGAAACAATTGGTTCATAACCAATCTGATCTTTAGCTTTAGCAGAGCTAAAAGTTCTCTCACAGGAAAGAAGTCTAATTCTAGAAGGTGTCAGCTGGGGTACACTCATTCCATACTGTGAGAACAGCTTGTATGTTAGCTCCACCAGTTGGGCTATAGGCATCATAATGGAAGCAGATATTTTTATCTTTGGTCTGTGAATAGAGTAAAGTCCATGAAATCAACAGATATCTATATACTTCTTCCTATGCAAAAGGGTGTTTTGTGTAGGTGTTAGACAGAAAATATACATGTGCATATAGGTCTAAGGTTATCAAGATATTAGCTTCACAAAAAACTCAAAATGCACACATGCATGTCTGTCGGAAGATTCTGAGTGGAGGAGAGAGGAGATATTGTATGTCTTCCATCTTAAAAATATTTTATATGCGACAAGAGAAATTAAATTGATATAAAGAAATTAGTAAAACAAGTGGAAGACAATTTAGTCTTTCCAATTAAAGTACTTCTGACCATGGAAACCAAACAAAAGGAGTAAGCACATATAGGCACTTGTTTTCAAAATGTAAAACAGGATAGTGGTAGAAACTCCAACGGCTATGAACTACACTCCTTTCCTTTGTTAAATAACAGCTACGAAAGGCTTATAAGATCGCAAAGTTGGAATGATCGAAGGTATACCCTACAAGCAAAATAGAAGCATACCTTTCATAGCCAAGACCAACAAGAATCAAAGACACGAACTCCCAAAATTTTATTGGTTCCATGTTTGTAATGAAATATGCCTGTTGGAAACTCAGTCAGAAGAAATTATAAAAGAGAAACAAGAAACACAATAATGAATTACCTGTCCTGCTGCTCTAGCAGCATCTGAACCACCTGCTGCAAGAGTTCGTTCAGCACATACATGGGCATATGCCACATTTTCAACGAAAGTGAAGTCATACATATTATTTCCATCACCAATGATGTACTGATAGAAAATGCTATAGTAAGTCAATCTAATAAAAACGCACAAGCACATGCAAATTTGACACTTATTCATTACCAACTTGTAAGGATGTCATTTGTATCTGATACATCTTTGTATATATTTGACAACAACAAAAAAGATCATCATTAAAAGAATGGTGTTATAATCCAATAATGACCAGAGTAGCATAACAATTAACATGCAAATATTCAGGGCCTCATGAAACGTGTTGATTTACAAAGAAATGCAATGGGAATTACGAATGCACCTTAGATTTTCCAGCCCTTGCAGCAGAGACAAGTGACGGAACTAAAAGCCTATCACCGGGGCCAAAAATGCTACTAGGTCGAATACAACATGTCAAAAGCCCACTTCTACCATTGGCCTTTATAACCAATTTCTCTGCTTCAGCTTTAGTTTCTGAATAAGAATCATTAAACTGGAAAACAAAAACAATATGAGCTCAACTGCTCAAGAGATCAGTGTTTGCACCTAAAACAAAATGGTTTCAGCATCATCAATTTGAACATGTTGAGAATAATATTGGAACCTTATCTGGATAAGGCATTGACTCCTGCCCATTATAAATTCCATGAACACCATCAAAGACAACACTCGGCGAGCTAGTATAGATCAAGTGTTTAACTTTGCAATCAATGCAAGCACTAATAACATTCTTTGTTCCTGCCAATTTACAATATCAGGCATTTCTGTTAATTAACACAGAAAGGAAATTTTTTGAGATTTTGACTTGCTATGAACAACGAGATATTTCCAAAAAGAGATGTACAATCCACAAGTTATGTCATCATTGAAGATTCACGTGATTCAGCATCATCATATCAATTTGGAGTATGTTCAGTAAGAGCCAGCAAAAATTAGTATAACCGAATAATTAATGGGAGAAGATTTACCTTCAACATTAACTGAGTAATGAAGCTGATAGTTGTTGATGGATGAGTCTGGAGCTGCCATATGGAAAACAGTTTCTACACCACTGAAAGCTGAAAAATGACAAAACAGCTTAGCCAAAGAGAACCAATTAGACGAAATTTATATGCTCTCTTTCATGCATACGAATTCAAAGAAATCTCGGAATCTTCTAATAGGAGCATAAGCGCAAACAATATGAGCAGTAAAAGCGGAAACTCCTGGACGATAACATTAAATGATTCCAATGCTTAACAGTCACAAATTATCTTCTTTAACAAATCACGAGCAAGCAAAAACTGCAATTGCCGTGATTTGTTTATAAAAAAATTCTTACCACTATTATCATGAATCAGAACATTAAAATTAACGAAAATCACCTCCAGCAAAAAAAAGAGTCAAATGTACGATAGATACAAACGTAAACAAACCATGGAGAGATGGCATCACCTTCGAACACTTGAGGCTTCAACCGTAGGTCGGCGGATACATAGGAGGCCCTGCCGGAGCGGAGGGCATCGCCAAGCACCCCGGTCTCCTCGTAGGGCTCGAGCTTGATGGAGGGCCCCAGATCGGAGATCCGAACGCGCGACTCCTGCGAACGGAGCAGCATCTCCACGAGATGGCGGGCGGCAAAGCCTCTTCCGCCGGTGACCACACACCACCGCCCCCCATCGCCGCCGACTTCCGCCATCTCAGAGACTAAACCAGTCGGACGGAGAGAGACGGAGAGAGACGGAGAGAGAAGCAACACGACAGAGGCCCGATTCCCCACCGTCGGGCTGTTCATTTTTAATTAGTTTATTTTTTTGAGAAACCTTTTAATTGTTTTTTGGGCAAATTTCACCCAGGTCCCTGAGTTTAAGGGTTAATATCACACAGGTCCACGTTTTTAAAATCCTATCATTCGGGTCCCTAGGTTTTC
>KZ451993.1:1466508-1546633 GCA_002786265.1 Apostasia shenzhenica
CTGCCGGACTGCCGGATCTGAAGGAGAGAGGGAGGGCAAGGGTATAATGGTAATTTTGTATATTTTTTAATAATAAAAAAAATTAAAAAAGACCCAGATGATATTTTTTGAAAACTTAGGGACCCGAATGATAGGATTTTAAAAACGTGGACCTGTGTGATATTAACCCCTAAACTCAGGGACCTGGGTGAAATTTGCCCTTGTTTTTTTGAATTTAATTTTTGGCCAATTACACTCAGGTTTCTGAATTTAACACTTAATAATAATTAGTCCATATTTTAAATTTATAGCATGGAGATCTCTGAGTTTTAATAAATTATCAAATAGATTCTTTTTAAATTTTTTTATTATTAAAATTTTTTAGAATTCTATTTTACCCTCCGCCTCACTCTCTTTCCCCCTTGATCTCGTGCAAGCGCGCGGGCCGCCAGCGGCCATGCTGCGTATCCACTGGCGATTGCGTGACCCGCCGGCAACCGCGCGGCCCCTGACGACCCACTTGCGTCCACTCGACCCGCAGCCTCTCTCTCTCCTCCTCGACCCGTCGATGGCCACTGACAGAGCGGACGCCGGTAGACATACCGGACCTGCCGATGGCCGTGCGGCCCGTGCGCGTGCGCGGGATCGGGAGGAGAGAGAGGGGAAGAGGTAAAATGGTATTTTTAAAAATTTTAATAATAAAAAAAATAAAAAAAGCTCATTTGAAATTTATTAAAATTCAGGGACCCGATGTCAATTTAAAAAAAGTGAATCTACGTGTTATTAAGTGTTAAATATAGGGACCTAGGTGTAATTTCCCTTCAATTGTTTTTTGAATGAAAACTTAATTTTAAATCATCTCGAGTTTTTAAAAATTAATTTGTGCTGATTTTACCGATCAAAATATTTTAAATTAATATGAACAAAATAATAATATCACCAGTAACAGTTGTTAAATGAATATAGCTTAATAACACATGCATAAGCTTGTAGTATTGTATTTAAAGATAAAACTACTTATATTTTATTCAAATCATTAATTTTTTTTGTTTGAAATTAACTTATTCAAAAAATGATTAAATTAACTTGCAATTAATTTTTTTATTGTAATTTGTAATTACTTGAATACGAATATAAAAATGTATATTTAAATTTTTAAAAAATATATTTAAAGTTTTAAAAAAATAAATATATTATAATAATTTATTAAGAAAAAATGAAATGATATATATATATATATATAATAAATATTTTATTGAAAAACTTATAATTAGACTTAATGTAACTCGAATTTAAAATTTAAATTTTAAGTTGATCTTAGCTTACTTGAAATTGACTTGAAGTCACCCCTATCTCCACCATATGCTACAAACATTTTTTTTTATCTGACATTTTCTGTGCTACGAGAAACGAGAATTATATAAAACTACAAAAACGGAGATCATACATACAATCTTTGTTGTTCTTTTTTTTTCAATGAAGTCGAGCTCAAGAAGGCCGGATTTGATTTAATGCTGATCAAAAATTGGATTGATTAAAATCTCAAATTATAAAAGAAGATAGGGTTATATTAGGGAAAAATTATTGGGTGCGGATGATGCATCGTTCGGATGCCCAATCAGAAGGCGCCACGTGTGCCCAGACCCAGTTGTATGGCACACGTGGCGCCCTCTGATTGGGTTCCGGACGGTGCGCCGTCCGAACCCAATAACTTCTCTATATTAAGGGGGCGTTTGGTTCGTTGTTTTTTTAGTGTTATGTTATGTAATTTAGATGTCATGACATTTAAATGTCATCTTTTAACTAATAATTTTATAATCTAATAGAAGATTATTTATAGATATTATTAAATCAAATGATTGTTTTATTTAGATAACATAACATAATATTAAGATAATATTGAACCAAATGCTCCCTAAATTAATTTATATTTGACACAAACTAAAACTTAATTTTCAATCAACTAGTTTTACACTTAGGCCCGTTTTAATTGACTTGACCTTGACCGGCAATCTTTAGATAAAAAAATCTGATTTTATAATAACATGTTTGCAATTATTGAATATAATAAATATAAATATAATGTTAAGGAGAAAATTGGACACGACAATCGATTCTATTGTGAAGCAAATTCAGGCTAATCCACTAGCAGGTCATCTCCCAAACAAATTCAGAATAACTGATCAGATTACTCTCCAAAGTGAAATAGTTTGAGGCAAGCCAAACGACACGAGGCAAACAAATTACTAGCCAATAATTCTTGTTAAGTCATAGCCTTATTCTTATTGAATGACATATAATCTAGGGGCAAGAGAGCCTCGCTCATGATTAATGCCTGGAGGTTGCCCACACTACCTGACTATTTGAACATTAATGAAAAGCAACTTACTCTCATCTGCTCAACTCACTTTGTCCTTATCATAAATACCTGCATTTATAATGAGAAGGGAGATCTTCAGTTGAATAATCCAATAACTGTATTCCGGTAATTAAACTATTGGCTATAGTACTATTTGCCTGCTCCTCCCAGATCCTTTGCCTTTGATCACTCCCAACTATTTTGCTAGCTCTCCCAGCAGAGCTTTGTCGAATTACCCTTAGCTCCTCTCTTAACTCCTTTCCTTCCTTAGCTAATGCTTGTGTTAACATGCGGTTCCTGCGCTGCATCCAGACCGAACACGTGACGCCTGGCTGGCCTCCATTTTGATTTACTAATTTGCTGACTCGGCTTCAGGTTTTGTAGGACTCTTGACCAGGTCAAACATCGGACACGAGGGTTCAGCCTAGCCTCGTTCCCGATATCCCAAGACAAACCTGGTAACATCGGACACGAGGGTTCAGCCTAGCCTCATTCTCGATATCCCAGGACAAACCTGGTAACATCGAACACGAGGGTTCAGCCTAAATCCCAGGACAAATCTGGTAACCTCGGGCAATCAACTTCACCTAACCCCGCCGCTTTCCGTACGGACACTCTTCCCCAGAAGAGGTACCAGTATTAGAAGCTATCATCTTCCTCGTACAGCTGCGGACCTCTCCAGTGACAGACAGACGACGCTCAGAGCTCATCCATCACATTTTCTCCAGAAAATCAGGGTGAAGCTACGCATGCCAAACGGGTATAAAAACCATTGAACAGTCCCAGTTGAGAGAGGGACAAAAAAGAGACACAGGCTCTCAGATTTCAGATATTCTCATCTCTTTGTAACAAAGCCCCAACGGAGGAGCTTTCTTTTTCTTCTTCTTCCTCTTCTTTTCTCTAAGAAAGCATTGTACAAAGCCTTCAGGGCTATCTTTTTCCTATTAGTGAACCTCTTTGCTGGTCGACCGGTGGAAGTAGGGAATTTCCTCCCTGAACCACCTTAAATTTCTGTGTGCTTCTCTGGTTGCTTCGAACTAACCGTCTCTTTGAGCTTTTATTAACAGGTTCACCCCCTCATTGCGCGCCGCCGTCTCCCGGAACTCTCTTTCTCTTTGGTGTTTCCTGGGACCCCCACATCCTACGTCAACAGCTTGCTTATTTCTCCTTAATCTAAATTATGACTTGTCTTTGTTGCTCCTTTTCAGTTTTTATTCACCTTAGCGTAATCTTAGTTTAGAATTTTTATCTATAAATACAAATATATAAGAAGACTGTGTTGCTAAAGAAATTTGATTCTATAGAACAAAGTGGAAGCCGAAAAATCACAGACCCCAATTACAAATTGCCCCATTTATGCATGAGAGACACAAACAAAGAGGACTTACACGAAATTTGCTCAAAAACTGGTTAAAAGTTTAAATAAAATATTGTTAAGCACCCAAAGGACACCCTACTTGCCACCCACACAATATTGACCACACAATAGAATTGCTCTTGTTCGTCCGACCACCATTTCATCTTGGCAATGACCAATATGCCCTTCCGTCTTATTGTAATAAGGTACAATCGAAAGCTTTGGATATCGTCATTTCACCCTGAAATAAGGAGCAAACGAAGTCATTAGACGAATATAAACCGCGCGATCAGAATTGGACGGCTGATTGATGATAGAACTCATAAATTGCAGTTATTTATTAAAATACGTCATTTTCATAATTACATAGTTAACCACAATTTTCAAATGTATTATTTAAATATTGAATTCTAAATTTTTAGAATTCACACCTCTCATTATCTCGTATTAATTATTTTGCCTTTATTAACTTAGTCAAATTAAATATTTTATAGATGTAGTTATTAATTTCGCTTTATTTTCCCTCGGATCTCTCGAGGTTTGAGTTTGGCTTGAAATAGACATGAGCTAACACATCAATCTTAGATTATTAATCCAAACTAAGACTAACGAGCATTTAATTCAATATATCTAAAAATATATTTATTTAATTTGATGATGTATATATAAGTTTTATAAAAAAAAATTAATAGCTAGAAATCGGTATGGAAGAACAGTTTCTGAGCAGTATAAGTAAATAATATGACTCAAAATGCTAGAGGCATTTTTTAAGAAAAAAAATCGTATTTAAGATTTGCTTGAGATGACATAATATTAGGATTAGCAACCACCTGAACAGTACTCAAAACACGAAATTCCCTATACTCATTTACGATGAAATTTTATAAAAAAATATAAATTTATCAGCACAGATCGACTTGACTCAGATATGACTACAAACTCAATCATGATTGGTATATCTCAAAATTTTATTGCTCATTTTTTTAAAAAGAAAAGTGCAACCCCTACTCGAATAATACTCGAGTAAATTTAGATAATTTTTTTTAATTAGATTAATGTTGACTTTCAGCTGTTCACATTTGATTTTTTTATTTAATGAGAAAAAAATTTTTAATTTTTTTTTTGATAAAAATATTTTTTAAATTATTTCTAAATTATTGATTAAAAAATAAAATTTGATAAAATTAATTTTAATGTTATAAATAAATTAATTATTATCGTATGCAATATTCCCATTAAGATATTAATTAAAGGCTGAGCAGATCACCGTTCAACTGCACCGTCGTCGGCGCCTCGTCGAAGCTACCCGGCCGGCTGGAAGATTCCCATCCGGCGACACGACTCCCATCGACCGCAGCCCCAAGATCCCCGCTGCCGGGGCCGGCAAACGCCGCGGCGGTGCAGATCTCTTCCACGAGCTCCGCAGCCTCCTTCATCTCCGGCCGCTCCTCCGGGATAGCCTGCGTGCAGGCTGCCCCGACGCGCAGAAGGCGCAGCATCTCCGGTGTCGGGCGGGCTGCCTTTCCGATGATCGCCGGATCGACGAGCTCGGCCTCCCGGCGGTCGGCGATGGCCGAAGCGGTCCACTGGACGACGTCGGTCCCGCCCTTGGCGTTGTGGAGGTACTGCGAGGGGAATTTGCCGGTGAGGAGCTCGAGGACGACGACGCCGAAGCAGTAGACGTCGGATTTGGGGGACACGTGGCGGTACTGCAGGGCCTCCGGGGACGTGAAGGCGAAGAGGGCGGCTGGGGCGGCGGCGGGATTGACGAGGGGGACGAGGCCGAAGTCGGCGAGGAGGGGGTCGAAGGTCGGGGAGAGGAAGACGCTGGAGGTCTTGAGGTTGCCGTGGGGAGCTTCGACTGAGGAGAGCTCCGCGTGGAGGTACGCCATTCCACGGGCGATTCCCCGGACGATTTTCAGCCGAGTCGGCCAGTACAGAGCTGCGTGATCCGCTCCTCGGTCTCCTGCAGCAAACACGGGAAAGGGGACCATTCAGTATTTAGTTTAAGGTTGACATGTACAGCCTACTATTATAAATTTATAAATACTTATTTTTTAATAAAAAATATTATTATAATTTTTAAATGAAGTAAAAAAAATTATGGTATTTAAAGTAAAATAAAAAAATAAATTTCTAAAAAAATTTTTATAGTTAAACTTACACATTTTAAGCTTATAAATAAAAAAATTTGAATATAAAATTATTTTTAGATTATACATCTTAAGATTTTAGGTTAATTATTAATAAAAAATTTAACAATTACAAAGACATATCAAAATGATTAAGAAAATTAAATTTTTAAGTTATCTCTTCGGAGAAAAATAATTTTCTTTAACTTTTTTTTTGGATTTCACTCTTGACATAATAATTTTTCTCATCATACTTAAAAATTATAATAATAGTATGATTCGAACCTAAGGCTCCTTAATTTCTAAGCTAACTCTTTCTCCATTGGGTTAGTAGAATACTACATTTTATCTCTAACTTGAAAACATATATCCATAATAATTCTCATAAACTTAGATTGTCAACCAAATAGAATTCTAAGAAAGTGTTTGATTCAGTGTTATATTAATATTATATTATATTATTTATAAAAATAATAATTATTTAATTTGATGACATATATAAATAACTTTAAAAAATTATGAAATTAATTCTTAAAAAAAAGACATTTAAATAATATGACATAACAATACGATGACATTGAACTAAATGCCCATTTAAAAAAAATTACATATACATTACTAAAGTATAAATAATTTACTTAAATATTTGACACTCAAATCTTTAATATTATATATTTATTAAAAAAATTATATAAAAATTATAACTTACGTAAAAATCACACCACAAGCATGTGATATGTATATAAAAAAGCTTGTAATTTTTATATAATTTACAGTGAATATGCAATATTAAAGATTTGAAAATTAAATATATAAAATTAACATATCTCAAAAAAGTTATGCTGCTTAAGTCATATAATTAAGTAAATTATTATTAAATTGACTATAATGCATTATTTAATTAGAAGTCATTTTAATTATGATCATGACTAAAATGTTTGTATAGTCTTCTAGATCATGCATAGGCATAATTAGCAATATGTCAAATAGAGTTGATTAATTCTAATTGGTAGGTAATTATAAGAAATTAATATATCTGATAAATTCCAAATTTTAACATATTTGATTATTATAAGCATAGCAATGAAGATAGAAAATTTTATCTAGTCTAGAATAAAGTACATGATTTTGTGGTCTATTATAAAAACTTCTTATAATTTTTTGCTTAATCATTTTACTAATTAATAGAAGTAAAATGACCAATTTTTTTTTAATTTGATGTATTTGATTAATCAACTAACAAAAGATGTATGGGGGCATTTGGTTCAGTGTTATCTCAATGTTAATATTATTTAGATGTCATGTTATCTAAATATCATTGTTATTCATCAATGAATATTTGTTTAGTTCAATGTTATGATATTAGAAAATATCAATGCTATCCAAATTATTTTTATTTAGTTGAAAGTTATTGATATTATAATAACAAATTGACGGTGTTATCTTAAGATATTTCCCGATTTGGGGTGACATCTAGATGTCAGTATGTAATGACATTTTTGTAATTAATTATAATGTTATTTAAAGATATTATTAAATAAAATAATTATTTTCTAAAGATAATATAACATAACATTGAGATAACACGAACCAAACGCTCCCTAAATGTTTTTGTTAGAAAAATATTAAAACTATTAAATAGAGCCTAGAGAGGTCAAACTATTTTTTTTTTGAAAAGTTGAAGACTTAATTATGAAGATCTTAGAATCTAGGTACTGAAATGCATTTTATCTTTCTTTTTCTATCTTACCATGGAGGACATAAAGAAGGCTTCCTTTGGGGACGTAGTCGGAGACGATGAGCTTCTCCTCCTTGCGAAAATGGTAAGCGAGAGGTGTGAGAACATTGGGGTGGCGGAGGCGGCCGAGCCGCCGCATCTCTGCGTCGAACCCATCCCTGTTGAGCCGAGTCAGCTCCCTCATCCTCTTCACAGCGACGGCGAACCCACCGGCCATCACCGCCTTGTACGCCGACCCCAATCCCCCATTGCCGAGCACCTCTGCTGTCGCCTTCATCAAATCCTGCAGCCCGAACGGCTCCCTCTCACTGTTTACCATCACGAGCTCCGCGCCACTGCTGCCACCGCTGCCGACTCGCTTGCCGTTGCCGGAACTGGCGGAGGCAGGGAGCTGCACTGGCGGCGCAGCAGCCGCGGCCTCCATCGCCTCCGCGACCGAGCCGGTGTCGTTGTGGTCGCCCATTGCGTCGAAACGCTCTCGCCGGTGATTCTTGACGACGGCGAAGCCGATGACGAGGAGGAGGAAGAGGAGGAGCAAACCCACCGCGAGGAGGACGACATGGCCGGCCTTCACATTGCCCGAGGGTTCTGCTGGAGACGATGTGGTTGCTTCCGTCGTCTCCGCCGCCGTCGCTGGCACTGGCTGCGGTGCAGGGGGAGGGCAGGGAGGGCCGGCGAGCGGCGGGCCACAGAGGCCGGAGTTGGCCTCAAAGGCTCCAGAGGCGCTGAAGCGGGCGAGGGAACTGGGGATGGGACCTTGGAGCTTGTTGTTAGAGACATTGAAGGATCGGAGAGAGGGGAAGGTTATGTTGGGGATGACGCCGGAGAAACTATTCTTCTCGAGGTGGATCTCCATCAGGCTGGAGGCATTGGATAAAGAGGAGGGGATCTCGCCGGAAAAGCCATTTCCGTCGAGCCAGAGCTTCTTGAGGTGATCCATGGGGGAAAACAGTGAGTCGGGGAGTTCGCCGGAGAATCGGTTGTTCGAGAGGTAGATGGATTTTAGTCCGTCGAGGCGGCCGATGTCCGGCAAGGGGCCGGACAAGCTGTTGTTGACGAAGCTGATGGAGCGGAGACCGCGGAAGTGAGAAAGGGCGGCAACGTCGATGGTGCCGGCCAGGCCGAGGTTTCCGAGGCGGAGGCCAGTGACTATTCCGCCGTAGCAGAGGACGCCTACCCACGGCTTGGAATTGCCGGTGTCGGCATCGGAGGCGGTGCCGCCGCAGGGATTGCTGCCGGCGATCCAGGAGGAGAGGGCGGGGTCGGGGTTGTTGAAGGAGCGTTTGAGGAGGAGGAGGGCGTCGGCGTCGCTCATTGGCGGGGGATGGAGCTGAGAAAGGGAGGGGAAGGGGAGGAGGAAGAGGATGAGGTGGATGAGGAGGAGGGGAACAGCGGCCATGGTTGCCGGAGGAAGAATACTGGCCGCTGTTCGGGCGACGGATGCCGAAATCGGCCTCCTGTTGTGCCGTCTTCTTCCTCTGTTTTTTTTTTTTTTTTTTTTTTTCCAATTTTAGTTCTTTGGGGAAATTTTCGGTGAATGGGAAGAGAGATCCTGAAATATGTCCACTGTATACGGACGTACAACGGTTTGTCAGTCGTTGGATTTATTGAGAGTTGTGTTATATGTTTGCAATTGATGATCATCCATACTTGCACGATTTTTCTCGTAGATCAGTGGGAATGTACGGTTGTGTTTCATGCATACAAACAGCACACTAATCTTGGCGGACGGTTGACATCGTCAAATGTAAGCAGGGAAGGAGTGTTGCCACGTGTACTTTTCGAGCATTTCTCGCACGCTCAGGACCCCAACCAATAACGACAGCCGTTAAAATTTAGGATAAATATGTACATAATATTTCATATTATTATAATTATGTATATTATATTTATTTTTAAAAATTTACATTATAATTTTAAAAAATATATATATAATATAAGAAAAATATATGAATATAATTTTTAAAAAAATATTTTATATATAAATATGATAATATAAAGTGTTATGTATATAAATATTTTAAAAATTTATAAGTTATTTTTTGTTATTATTATTATTTTATTTTAAAAAAATTACACCAGAATATTATAATTCATATTTTTAAAATTTTAACAAAAAATTTTTAATTTTTTAAAACTTTGATATTTAGGTTTTTAAATTTTTTATTATTAATTTTTTTAAATTTTGATTATATTCCTTCTGTGCTGGCGAAGGAGAGAGAGAAGAATATAATTGTACTTTTAAAAAGTAATATTAAAAGAATTAAAAAAGTAGCTGAATGTTAAAATTTTAAAAATAAAAATTTAAATATTAAAATTTTGAAAATATAAATTTGAGTATTATCATACTCTAAACTCAATAACTGAGTGTAATTTATAATCTTTTTTTATAAAGAGGCTGTTTCATTCTAATCCTTAATAAAATTTAGATTTTATATAATTTTTAAAAAAATTAATTGATAAATATAAGGCTTAATTGTTGGAAGGTTCTTATAATTTATTTATAATTATTATTTATTTCTTATTTTCTAAAATTTATTGGAAGGTATTTATTTTGAAAAAATTATAATATTTAAGTTTTCTATAAATTATAATCTAATATATAACAAATTTCTATTAACAATTTTTGTCTGTATTTAGAATTTTTTTTAATTTTTAAAAATTTAATTTTTATCTCTCTCTGAGTGTGTTAGGTGCGCCTATGTGGAGCGTGGCGCACTCAATTCTCTGTTATTCTCTCTCTCTCAGCGAGGCATTGGAGGCAAGGCAGCGGCGATAAGGCAACAATGGCAAAGCCGCATTATGAGATAGCGGCGAGGCAATATCGATAAGACAACGACGAGTAACACAGAATTTACAATGACAAAAATATGAAAAATTTTTAAAAAGTGTTAAGAATAAAATAAAAAATCTATTAAATTTTATAATGGATGAACCTTCTATATAATATTTGGTAAACTGTAAGGAGCTTTCAGTAAGTTTTTAAAAATTATAAACCAAATAGTAATTATGGATTAAATGCAAAGAATTTTCAGTAATTAGCTCTAAATATAATCAATGTCCTTGAGGTTTAGAGCCACTATCAAATAGATTTATAATTTCAAAAATCATTCAACAAATTTTCTAATATTTGACATTTAAGTTTCAATTATCAAATACATTTTATTTTATTTATATATTTTTTTATTTTTAATTGAATTTTATTTAAATTAAATATATAATCATAAAGAGACAAAAATACCCTCCCTTCTCACACCTCAATCAGTGTTACAGCTGTCCACATGCGGGAGAAAATATTGCATCAGGATGGAATACCATTCGGATGTCCAATCAGAGGCCGCCACGTGTACTCGATGTAATAATCTGTTTAAAAAATACTTGTTAATATTCATATATATATATATATATATATATTACCTCATCTGCTTTCCTCCTACCTTCTCACCCACCAACGGTCCCGCTCTTTTAAATTTACATCCTCAACCACCAACCATTAACGGTCCCGCCCTAATAAGTTCACATCTTCCCATAAATAAGCCCCAGAGGCCTCAGGTAGCATCCACAACCTCCAGTTCACCTCTGTGTCATTAGCCCATCTTAGTACGACACTCCTCCAGCGGCAAGACTCTGCTAGCATAGGTAAGAATCCTGGTCTCATTAAGTTTAAAATACATTTGACGATTTTTCTTGTCGACCCAATTTGATTAGTTTAACTGGTGATAAACTTATTCAAACTTATGTCAACCCATTTAATTGATATCAAACCTGATAAATCTGTGTCGACCCATTTAAAACCAAGTTAACCTGTTTGACCCAAGACGACTCATGTCGACCCCTTTAAAAATGAGTTAACTCATTTGACCCGAGTTAACCTATTTGAAACGAGTTAACCCGTGTGACTCGAGCTAACCTATTTGACATGAGTTAACCCGTTTGACCCGAGTTAACCTATTTGACATGAGTTAACCCGACTGACCCGATTTGACTTGTTTGACTCATTTGCCTCATTAACCTAAAATACTCGGTTTTTACCCAAGTTGACCTGATTTGACCCATTTGAATTAGTTTGGCATATATTGACTAGTTTTGATCCACTTGGCTTGTCTGACCTAATTAACCTAAGTAATTTAAGTCAATATTTTTAACTTTTAAGCCCAACAGTGATTATTCACATTGAACTTAATCACGGAACACGTCATCCACCAACAAACTATTACAGCCTCTAATCCAGGTAAGTGATTTTCACTGAACTTAGGACATCGTGATTATTAAATTAAAATAACTAATTTATAAAATAATATCAATTATATTTTGTGAGCTATATTCTGCATATTCTGCTTGGCTTTATACCGATATTCTGTTGGGCTTTATGCCGAGATATTATATTGGGTTACACTGAACCCATGTATCCTGAGATATATGATGATATGATGCGCTAGGATCCCGGTAGTTGACGAACCATCTTCTCGATGCGTGGTATCGTGTGGGAGACATACCTGCATTCTATTATTCTGATGTTACACTGGTGACGTATCTGATAAATCTGTTGTCACACTGGTGACGTATCTGTTAAATTCGATGTCACACTGGTGACATATCTGCTACCTCTGTTGTCACACTGGTGACATATATTTGTGGATTCTGATCCTTCATCATTATAAGATTTATACATATTAATATATATGCATAGTATGAAACATAATAATATTGTAAGGTGACAAGTTGATATTACAAGTTAATCTGATATTCTGATCTATTGTTAAATTGAGCTATAAGACCTCACGTGGCCTATGGTAAGGTGGATGTCATTTACTCAGTCTTCGTGACTAACTATTATTTTTTAGGTAAATAATTTATTTCTAGGAGAAGACTGCAAAATCCCAGAAAAGATGTTTCCCTACATCTCATATGTTCCTACCGATATTTACCCTTATCCAGTTTAATTGCTTTACCGTTTAGTTTTCTAATGTAAGATTACTCTGGGTGACCTACTTAGTATTCGAATTTATGTAACCCTGTTATGAGATGAATAAATATGTCTTTTTCTTATAATCTATTCTGTGATTCTGACTGTAAGTCTCCCCTTATTTTATGAATAATTGGTCCTTAAAATGAGGGTGTGACACTCGGATCTAGCTGTATTGCACACGTGACGGCCTCTGATTGGCGTCTAGATAGTGCTCCAACCGGACGCAATAATTTCTCTGCATGCGAGGCTGATAAATTATCATGTGTTGCCTCTAGTGCATAGGCCAAGGACTAACGGCCATGCGCCCTGTGCGTGGGGCGGGGTATTTTATCTTTTATAATTATATATTTAATTTAATATAATTTTTATTTAAAAAATAAAAAAATATAAATTAAGTAAAATCAGCCTTATTAAAACCTAAATGTTAATATTAAGGATCTTATTGAAGAATTTTTAAAATTATAAACCTACTTAATATTAGCCTGAAGCCTTAAAAATCTTAGATAATATTTACCTCAAACTGTAACATGTCGCCTAGGTCTTTCACGCACAAAATATTTCTCATTTGAATACTTTATAATGAATTTTGTCAAGTTTAAACGTTAAATTATTTTTTTGTTGACGTGAAATGTAGGGGATCCCAAGAAATACAAAAAGAGAGAGAGAGTCCTGAGAGACAGCGACGCGCAGAGGAATAAGTCCGTCAGTCAAAGCTTAAAAGGGAGAGAGAGTTTGAGGAATCCAGAACAGCACACAGAGAGATTTAAGGTGGTTCAGGGAGGAAATCCCCTACATCCACCCGACGATCAACGAAGAGATTTCACTAAAGGAAAAAGGTAGCCGTGAGGGCTAGTACAATGCTTGGGAAGGAGAAAGAGAGAGAGAGAGAGAGAGAGAGAGAGAGAGAGAGAGAGAGAAAGCTGCTCAGTTGGGGCTCTAATACAGTGAGAATGGGAGAACCAGGAAAGTTGCTTGTATTTTGGCTGCTCTTATTAATTCTTTGTTTCCTTCTTCGGTCTTCTGATCCCTCCTTTGAAGAACTGTTCAAGGGTATTTATAGGCGATGGACTGTACAGCTTTGTTTTGGTTTCCCGGAGAAAAGAAGGTGAATAAGCACTGAGCTCGCGCCGCTTGTCGGCTGCTGGAGGGACCAAAAGCAGCAACAGGGGAGTATGATCTTTTAATATTGGCACTGCATCTGGGGATCCGTGACAACTGGAGCATGCTGATCCTTGATTTGCGTGTCTTAGTGAAAAGGTATCTTGTACGGGGAACTGCGTGATCGGGCCACTCTGACGGTGACAGGTATAGCAGCGTAATATCGTCATCGATATTTGCAGGGATGGTCCTGGCTTGTCAGGGACGAGGCTTGATTGAACCCTCGTGACCGAGATTTGACCGAGATCTGAAACCTGTGAGAACATATAAATGAATTAGTAAATAAATAAAAGCTAAATGCCAGCTCAGCGCCACGTGTACGGCAGAGATGCAGCGCTGGAACGACGTGTTAACAATTTTAAAAGATTAAAAATATATATTTAAATATTACAAAATTGCTATTATAACTTTAATTTTTACTTTTTTATATTTCTCTAATAATAATGTTTAATTTTTAAAAAATAATAATATAATGGACAAATTTAATAAAATCTGTTAAAAGAACTCAGATAAAAAATAGTTTAGGAAAACAAATTTAGATAATATGATTTTACTTTTATGAACATGTATGAATTCAAGTCTGAGGGCCTCGATGGAATTTCCTTTTTATAAATAATAAATACAAATTATATGTAAAAATGAATGAACTATATCATGCATGTGTAATAAATCTACCTATATATATATATATTTATATTTATTGATAATAAACTTATAAATAAACTTAAATCTAAAGATAATTTCGTGAGTTCAATTTAAACTAAACATTAATCTTAATTTAAAACTCAAATAAACTACTTGCACAATGCTCTAATTTTAATTAAAGCGTAATTAACCTATTTGGCACTTGGCAAATATGATTTGGCATCAGGCTTGAATTTAAATTTTAAAAATTTATAAAATTTTATAATTATTATTTGTGTGATTTAATATAATCAAATTATAAATTTGTGAGTGTTTATAACTAAAATTAAATTACCTGATAAATTCTCACACTAATCTATTTACTTTTTTTATGGGTATCTATTCATTTATTTTGAATTCTCATATTTCTCTATTATTAATAACTTATTCCAAGTATGGGATTACCAAAAATAAATAAAAAAATATTCATGAATAAGATAACATCGATATATTACATAAATTTTAGGTTATATTTAAGTTTCATATTAGAGTAATAATTTATTACAATATTTTGTAAATAAGTTTTCAAATAAAATAATTATTTTACTTAAATAATATAATATATTTCTATAATGACATTGATAAGGCTTTATCTTTGATAACACTAATACAAATATACGATAGAGTTTTATTAGTCTAATAAGTAAACTCCTTGGAAAAAATAAAAAGAAAATAGTTTATATTTATTTAAAATAATCCACGCTTAATTAGCTATGTCATATTTTATCTAAATTAACATTTTATTTTATTTCACCCTCAATATAATTGTTAATATAATTATAAATTTTATTTTACATTATACGTAACTATAAATATAATAAAATGTTTTATCCGTAATATACATATTTATCTTCAATAATAACTAAACACTTTCAATAAATAAATTAAGTGAATAGCTAAATAAAAATATTTGATTAATGAACAAAAAATATTAATTATATGTTAATATTTTAATTTGTGTTGAATATTCATGTGAAACAAATCTTGGTTATTCAATTCATATTGAATGTTTAATATAAATTATAGTTTTAATATATAATTTATGATCATTAAATTTTTTTTTATATGTGTCCATTTAAATGCGTATTATTCCCAATTTTAATTCTCCTAATATAACTTTTTTAATATGTAATATTAGAGTTGATAATTCAACTGTATTTTGTTTATTTAAATAGCCCGTTGGATTAAATTGATATCAAAATCTTACTCATTAATTATATATTGTGCTCAATATTAAACTTTCCCCTATAACTCTTAATAAAAAAACTAATAAATCATATCTAATTTTAAATATTATATTAAATTATACAGAAATCACAAAATTAAAATATAATTATATTTTATGTCAAATTTATATTTTAAAATAAAAATTAATTTATTTTATATTTTATTATATAATAAAATAATGATTAATTAATTTCATATTACAATATGATAATTAATTTTATCACTAACTCATTACTCATTTGGGTTAAACTTTCGTTTTGATTTAACACAAATTTTAATTATAAAAAATTAATTTTATTTTATATTCAATACAATTATAAATATTAAAATTAATTTTATTTTATATTTTACATATTTTTATTATTAAAATATTTTTTTGCAGAAATTAACTCTCTAATTTAATGAGTCCTAATAAGATGTTAATTTTAAGCAAATAAACATACCCAGTACTAGATTTTATTTTCATTTTTATTTATAAGAAAATGAAGATATTTCTATATATAAAACATATACACTGTTCATTTTAAAATAATTTTGCATAAATAAACACTTTAACAGATAACTAACTGCTCCCTGTTTATTTTATTTTACTTTGATGAGAGTTTTTATTAATTTTTACCATAATTTATTTAAACACGAAAATATTATATATATATATATATTAATAAATTTTAATTATTTTATGTATTTAAAATTATAATTTATGTATAATTTATATTGTAATAATTGTTATATAATTTTTTAGTTTATGATGTTATATTTAAATATTTAAATATTAAATAATTATTATTATTTTTAAATCATATAAAATAATTAGGTTTTAATAATACAATCCTAATTGAGTTTTTTAAATGTGTCAAAAATAGTTTTTTTGAGTGTGAGTGAAAAATATTCTTACAGAAATCCAATAGTCAAAGTCAAACCGAGGGACCTAATCCGCCGGGATCGTTAGGTTGCACCGAAACATTGTCCGACCAAATCATGCGCGTGCGTACGGAAGCATCCACAAATCACGATAAGTAATTCCGTGGTCAACGTGCTTTTCGGCCTTCGGTCGCCGGGTTTCTTTCACTGCGCGCGGTTCGAACTGCTCAACCGAAACTGAAAAACCCTAATTTCGGGAAGGCGAAGACCCGATCATGGCCGGAAAACCTAATCCGGCTGACGAAACCGTTTGCCGCTGGGGGATAGAAAAGGGGATGGATCGTGCCGGAAGGCTTTCGAAATCTGAGGTCGAAATCGATTCAGCGGAAGGAAACGAGGATGAGGAGGAATGGGTCGCAGCTCCGGGCCTCCGTCGGCCGGGACGATACATCCGGTGTTCCGCAGCTGGTCGCGGTGGCTGTTGACTGCGACAAGAACAGCCAGCATGCGCTCAAGTGGGCTGCAGACCATGTCTTGTCGAAGAACGAGATCTTCGTTCTTCTTCATATCCGGCGCAAGATCACTGCCATTCCAACTCCTTGTAAGCTGATTATGAGTTAAAAGTTGAAATTATTTTAGCTTAGGTGAAATTGAATCCACTTAGTTCTTTCTTGAATAATTATTCCCTACTTAATATATATTCAATTCAATTGGACAAAAGTTGATTATTAATATACACTTCTAGTGTATCTGATATGCGGGTGCTTAGATCAATGAGTACACAAAAGTGGTTTGTGTTGAAAGTTATTGCATCAAGGGGAGAGCGAGCATGATACATATTATTTGTTTGTGAGATTATTTTTTAAGGTGAGGTAGACATGGGAAACAATCAAACATCACTAGGAGATAGTTATAAAACAAGGCCTTGACGCAATGGCAATTACTGAAAGCACATATTAAATACAACTGAATAGAGGAGAGAAATGTTTGTAGCTAACCTATGGTCCCCAACTAGCTTGGGATAAAGGTTTTGTTATTTTTGTTGTTATTGTGCTCTTTTAATGTATTGAAAACTAATTATCATTACTTTTCATTAAATCTTAATTATATCTAGTAATTCCAAAATTTCCAACAAACAAAATTACTTCTCGGAGATATTTGTTAAATCTACTACAAAAATACTTAATCCAAAGCTACTTTGGCTTAATTTTTTAGAATCTATTGCTAATCTGTCTTGTCTTGTTAACAAATTCTTAGATAACTTTGATTTGACCGTAAGGATTGTTAACGCAAAAAATTGAGATATCTTTGATCATAAACAAAGATTGCAACTATAGAGCTAATGAACGAAAGGGCAGAGAATTAAACAACCAGAGAAAGATGATGAATGCACAGATTTACGTGAAAATCCTTGTTAGAAAAGCCATAGAGAAAGCAAAGAAGTTTCACTAATATTCATAAAGGAATTATTGCTAGAATTACACTAAGGACACAAGATTCTTAGAAAGAACGACTACTAGGCAAATCTTAAATTATCACTTATGTTGTGAGATAATCGAGGTCCCAATATCAACAAAATTATATGTGATTTCCAACAATAACTCTTTTAACTTCCAGGCAGTTATGCCTTTAAATTTATGAATGTTCTTGCATATATTGATTTCTTAAGTAGAAAAGCTTGCTATGAACATTGAGAAAAAAACATGACAAATTTTTTGAGAAACCTTCTTGAGAACATGTTTTCATCTTGGGTTGACATAAGTCGAAAAAAAAGCATCTTGTTTGACTTCCAGTATTCCACTCCACAAATTCTTTATAATTTTTGGCTTTATTTTGAATAGTTTGTTTGAGTCTATACTTTTTTCCATCTTATGCTTGCATTTGAGAAAATCTTCTCTAGGTGCCCAGGTGTTGAATAAGACAACCAGTGACCACATGTTTTCATCAACCCCATTGTCAAACATTTTAGTCCTCGAACACCTCCATGGTATTGTCAAAGAATTTAATTCACAAACAACAAATCTTCCTCTTAACTTGAATCTCCACATGGTTTTCTTGACCTGTCATGTATCTTGAAGGATGTCCACACTACTCACCAAGAGATAGAAATTAAATTCCAGTAGTGCTTGAACTTTGATGTCAACGGAGACTTATTCAGCATATCACAAGACTTTCCAAAATACTGATATTCTTGACCTATATTGAGCAACTTCTCGAGTAAAATGATAGTTGGTCTTAACTTTCTTTGACTTTTGTGAAACATCTATTACTTTGTTAATTAGATTGTGCTTTAATTGTTGCAGTATGTTGTGGTTTTATTGAATAATCCCCTTGTTTCCTAATAATCCTCTTAACTAGGTTGCTCATTTCACACCCTCTATGATTATCATGTGCTTTGCTTTCATAGTAAATAATGCAATTGTATGTCGTAATGAAGACAACTAAGTGATTGCACACCTTCCCAATTGAAGACAAATTTGATAAGACTTTTTCTTTTGTCAAGATCTTTAATATGGTGCAAATCAACATATCCAACTACGCATGAGTTCTTCAACTTAAACTGTAAACATGCTCCTATTGTCTTATGTAGATTCCCCAAGCTCCATTTAATTGCCTACCATTGTTGACATCCTAAACTTACTATGTATTTGTTGCCTACACTTATTGCATGTGCAAGATCTGGCTGAGTGTAAATCATGATATTCATTATACTGCTCATTGTACTTGCATATCGTGTATTTTTAACTCTTAATAAATGACATAAAAAATGTGTCGGTGAAAGCATAGAAAGTAATTTATATTCTTTCATTCTGAATCTGTCTATGACTTTCAAAACATATCCTCAACTTTTATTAATTTATTATCTCCATATTAAGTATCTTTAAACCTTTCGATTTCATTAACATATCTTGAGGCTTAGAGCATGTCATTCATATAGATGAATAGATAGATATGTGAACCATCCTACAATTTTGTAAAGTTGGAATGACTCTCAAAGTTGGATCTTGAAAAACCATAGTTGAATATACCAGGCCTCGTTCGGTTCGAGCTTTTTTTTTGGACAAAAGAAAAAATATTTTATTTTTTAAGTTTAATGAGAGTTGAATTTTTTTAATATTAGAAAGTATGTAAAATGTGAAATACTTTCAATTCTAATATTCATATTTGTGTTGGATGTGAAATAAAAGTAATTTTTATAGTTAAAATTTGTGTTGGGCAAAAAAATTGTCTCAAACCAAACGAGGCCTAAGAGTTAAAACACTCATTTCATTGTAAAGAAGTCTGTTTTAACTCACATAAATACTTCTTCAACCATAGTCGTAGTTCTCCATGCTTTTAACTATGAAACCACCCTTGGGTTGTTATATGTAATTTTTTTCTTCCAACTTGTCATGCAAATTATGTCTAGTTGCTGAAGCTCCTTGTAGAACTTGGCCACTAACCCAAGTAAGATGCAGATTAACTTATATTTCATTATTGGTGAGACCTCACTGAAGTTGATGTCCAAAACTTAGCTATAGTCCTTTGCATTAAACTATCAAAATCATAAAAAAACACAGACCTAGATTTGACATCCTTATCATTAGTAGACCTTCTTTCTTCTTCTTCTTCTATACACACTTACACTGAATGACCTTGCCTCATGGAATCTCTTCGAGTTCTCAGGTCTAATTTATTTGAAAGGGACTCCATTTGTTTTGCCATTGCAACTAATGACTTCGAGGAACCAATACATGAAACTACTTCCCAAAATGTATTCAGTTTGTCGAGGGCATCTGTCTCTTGTTCCACAAAAATATATAAGCAACCAATTCATAATTTCATATTTCTTATACCTTTATAGTTGTAATTAGTTTTTTTTTCAATGGCTTTCCCATAATGCAAGTCACTAAGGCGCTTGCTTTTCATCATGTGCTCCATTTATTTACGTTCTAAAGGAATTAAGCCTTATTCATTCTAATCCATTTCACTTGAGGTAAAATAAGAATCCCTTACCTCCTTTTATTTCTTTCCATTGAAAATAATGTAAAAGATTATTCTAGTGAAAATTTCTCCTTTCAATCTTGATTTTGTGGAATGATTCTAAATCAAAGTACTCAAAAATTTCAGACCAACATAGTGTTGGATAGCATCTATATAATGTATCTTCATTTTTTAATTATTTAAGAATTGGCATGTCCCTTTTCAATTGATCCCACGTTTCATTTTATATATTATTGCAGCTGGAATCCAAATTCCGATTACTGAGGTGGGGGATGATGTTGCTTCTACTTTTCTTGAACAAATTGACCTTCAGACTAAAGAGCTACTTCTTCCTTTTCAATGTTTCTGTAGCAGAAGAGGGGTAGGCTTTTTTGGCTCCTTTAGAAGATCTGTGCATGGTAGCCAATTTATTGTAGGTAGGCAGCGATAAGTGATATGATACTGCTTTACAAATAAACTTCAAAGCTAAAGCCACTATTATTCTAATGGAAATGCATGATTGCCACAAAAATTTGTTTGGAACTTTTGATTACACGTTAATCCACACAATCTATCTATTTATGTGTTGGTTATGAAACAAATGTTAAAATTATGCACTAGCTTTCTATAAAGTCTTATTAGCATCAATTGAATTTCTTGAAAAATTTTTGAAAGTTGAATGATGTCAGTTTATCTTATCAATTTATCAATGTGATTTTACGTTTAACAAGTGGTCGAATCATGATTGTAATCGAGTCAAGCAATATACCCAAAGTTATTGATAAACTTTTATCGAAGATGGATAACACATAATATTGGCGATTCGCTTATCGACATAATGGATTTTTTAAATAATTATTAAAGGCATAGTGGGAGATGGATTGAGTAGTTTTACGATTGAAATTAGAAGGAACTTATATTAATTATTAGTATATTAAAGGAGGACGGTAATTTATTTAAATTTTAATAATTATTATTTAGAATGTACATGATTTTGAAGTGAATATGTTAAAAACTTTTTATAATTTGTAATTATATTTTTTTTTAATAATTTTGTATTGTTAATTGACAATATATTTCTATAAATAAGCATATGTATTTATAATTAGTAGTTTCTAGATGGATTGGATAAAACATTTTTAGTTTTCTTTCCTTTCTTCTATATTTCTTCTTTTTCTTATATTATTCTCTCTTTTCCCTTTACACGTTCTACATCAACAAATATCTATTTATTAATAGTGTATAATTGCGAAATTATGGTTGTTAATGTTTATTGTTTAATTAAATATTTTTATTAGTGGCATGTGTAATTCCTTCATTTTCATTTTTTCAATTCTTGTTCTTTTGTAAATTGGTCACTAAAACTATAGATATGTGTTTGCTTTGGAGTCAAATAAAGCTTATTTATTGGCTTTTAGGTTCTGCTGAGTTATTTTTGTCTATTATTGAGTGTAGTTTCTCTTCTAGTTGTTGCTTATGATATGCGGATATTTATTTTCTCCATTTCTCTTCTGGAATGTCAAGATTTGAAATTTTTTGTAACACAGTTACAGTGTAAGGAGGTGATTCTAGAGGATTCAGATGTTCCTAAAGCCATTGCTGATTTTGTCACGTACCAGTCTGTTGACAAATTAGTTCTTGGAGCTTCATCTAGAAATTTGTTTATGAGGTAGATCAATCATATGACCGGCATCATCTAAGTTGAGAATTTAAATACCTTATTTTGTATATCCGAGTTGCAATTGAATTCCTATACTAATTTTTTTGAATAGGCCTCTCATATTCTTACATTGTTGTTATTTTTGTTGTTCAATAAGTGAAACCATAAAACTCTGATTCTATTAATTAAAACAATGTTTCGGGTTCGGTTTTTCATATTTATATTTTTTGACTTTTTGATTTGGATTTCATTTTTATGGTCTAAAATGATGGTTAGTTGTGCTGACCAATAATCTAGGGAAATGCTGTCGTTGATTGTAAATTAGGTTTAGTGTGTTGTTGTAAAAGTAGAATTCATTCAACTATCAAAATTATGACACTTTTAGGTATTTATTTTATTTATAGCATATTCTTTGATTTATTTATTTATTATTTTTTGATACAAGGATTTAGAAAAGTTATAAGAGTAAACATGTGGTCTTATCATTTTTCACTTTATATTATTTAACTTCATCTGTTCATAAGTTTGGATTATTGATTAGAATCCAAAAAGTTTTGTTGATTGAACCAAAATTAAAGAAGATGAAGCATAAAAAAGCAGTAGGACCAGATAACATCCCAATAGATGTTTAGAAGTGCTTAGGAGATGAAGGAGTTTTTTAGCTCACTAGATTGTTTAATATAATTTTGAAGACTAAAAAAATGTCAAATAAATGAAGAAAGAGTATATTAGTGTTTATTTATAAGAATAAAAGCGATGTATAAAATTGTGCCAATTATAGAGAAATTAAATTAATGAGTCATACTTTAAAACTTTGAGAGAGAGTGATCGAACAAAGGTTACGCCATAATATTAAGGTATCAGAGAATCAGTTTAGTTTTATGCCGGGTAGATCTATTATAGAAGCCATTCATTTATTAAAAAGTTTAATGGAGAAATTTAAGGAGAGAAAGGAAAACCTACATTTGGTTTTTATTGATTTAGAAAAAGCTTATGATAAAGTCTCAAGAGAAGTACTTTGGAGAGTTTTAGAAAAAAAAGAGATTTGTACTGCTTATATTCAAGTTATTAAAGACATGTATGAAGGAGCTGTTACCTGTATTAGGACACAAGGAGGTTTGACTAAGGATTTTCCTATTACGGTTGGATTACACCAAGGCTCGACTTTAAGTCCGTATCTTTTTGCTTTGATTATGGAAGTCATGACTGGACATATCCAAGATGAAGTGCCTTGATGCATGCTCTTCGCAGATGATATTGTCCTTGTTGAGAAAACTAAAAAGGGAGCTAAAGCGAAACTAGAGCTTTGGAGGAATGCTCTAGAATCTAAAGGTTTTCATCTCAGTAGATCAAAAATTAAATATATGGAGTGCACATTTAGTCAAAAAAGAAATATTTATATTGAAGATGTGACAATTGATGATCAAATTGTCAAAAAGAGTGAGCGCTTTAAATACCTTGGATCTATCATACAAAATGATGGTGAAATAGATAATGACGTTATTAGCAGGATTCTAGCAGGATGGGTAAAATGAAGAAATGCTTCTGGTGTGTTGTGCGATAGAAAAATCTCATCCAGAATCAATGGTAAATTTTATAAAACTGTAGTATGACCAGCGATGATATATGGTGCTGAATGCTGGCCTGCCAAGAGAAAACATACAAATAAAATAAATATTGCAGAAATAAGGATATTAAGGTGGATATGTCGATATACACTAAAGGATAGAATGAGAAATAAGTATATCCGAAAGAAAGTTGGTGTTACGCCAATTGAGGATAAACTAAGAGAAAGTTGACTTAGATGGTTTGGACATATAAATCGTAGGTCGATTGAAGCTCCAATTAGAAAATTTGAGTTATGAATTTTGCCTATGTACAAAGAGGAGGAGGGAGACCTAAGAAGGCATTGCAAGAAACTATAAGGAGGGATCTTAGTTACTTAAACTTAAATAAGAATTTGGTAACTGATAGAGCGCAATAGAAATAAAGGATTCATGTAGCCGACCCCACCTAGTGGGATTAAGGCTTGGTTGTTGTTGTTATAAATCTGTCTTGTTTTTAGTATTTATGTCTTAGTTTTCACAGAATGGGTCGGTTAACCAACCTTATGTCCCCTAGGTAAATTTGTGTAATTATTCAGACAGAAAAGTCATAGATCCTCATTAATTTTTTGCCATTATCACAGCCTGAGATTACTCTTACGTCTTTGGCTTATGAGATTCTTTGAACTCTATCTTTAGCAATGCCTATGTGAAAGAGATCTTAGTGGTTATTGGCTTGTTGAAGCTGCTTTGATCATTTATTCTCCAATGAGTATCTTATTACGTGAAGGAACTCAATGTACATTTACCTTAATGTAGGACCTATTGGATAGTATTACAAAATGATTAGTTGCAAATTTGATCACTATGGAGGAATTTGTGTAGAATTTGCCAATTATTCTCGAGTACGAGTTCATCAATGAGTGATATTTTTCCTTTGATTAATCTTTCAGGACTATCAAAAGTCTTGATGTTCCATTATCCGTTTCAAAGATTGCTCCGGAATTTTGCTCTGTGTATGTTATATCTAAAGGGAAGGTTTCCTCAGTTCGTCCTGCAACTCATCCGAGAAAAAATTATGTGAACAAGTTTCAACAAATTGATGCTACTGGAAACCGCTTCCAATCTGTTAAAAGTTCGTCAAACTTATGATTTTTTTGTAGCTATATGTTGACATTTTACTTCTATTGTCTCCCTCTGTCCTGCATGTGAATCAATTACCAACACTTGAAAATGAACAGGTACACCAGAAGTGGGACAGAACTTTGAGGTTTCTAAAAGGTATGACTAGCAATTTTGTCTAGAATTATACGTTGAATTTATATGCATATACATGCATTTTAATGAGGTAGTTCACTTTTTAATGACATAGAGCTTAAGATACATTATTATAAAAAAAAGAATCTGAGATACTTATTCGCTCACCACATCATATATTGGTTGTCATGAAGCAAAACACTCAGTTTCTGCCTGTAACTTTATGAATTGTCTCATGAGTGTACTTTATATTGGGAGCATTTATATACAAGCCCCAAAAACATAGGTAATTCTAAATTATTAGTTGAACTGAAAAAGCATTTATATTGTTACTGGGGAATTCTAAATTAGTCGACTTCAACAAGTTCACCATGAAGGCTTTGTTGGTTTTGTTATTGCTGTTTGTAGACTTAACTGATGTCAAAGCTGTTTTAGTTTAAAGGTGAAAGAGTGGCTTTTCTCTTATGTACTAGTTGGATTTTCTTTTGGAGCATGTTTAGCCACTGAAGTATGTCTCTCAGTTGTCAGCTCCACCTTTTGCCATTAAAAAAGGGAATCAAACATTTCTCTCTTTGTTTTGACATTAGAAAAAAAATAAGCTATCTATATTTAAATATTGTTATAAACTATATGCTCATGTTTCTGTTCTCAATTCCCCTTTTAATATTGGTAATCTCTTTTGCTGATTCCGACATAATTTAACCAGTTGTGAATCAGTCCGTGGTGTAAAGGTTAGATATGATAGGACATATGACAACAGAGTGAGTGAAGGAACAACTGCGGGAAGCCAACATGGAGGCCATCCTGAAACTTTATACCACAGTATAGCCTCATGTCCCAGCCCGAGCAGGCCACCTGTTGAATATTTAGAAAATATATATCTGCGAGAATTTGTGGATTCGCGGGGAAAACTGTCACCATTATCAACTTTCCTCAATGAATATAATTATCGTGGAGAGCAGAACAGGAGCTTCGAGTCAAAAGGATATGGTAACTGTTGGTCTGATGGCTTTGGTTCTAGTTGCCATGAGAACTACCCTCCTGTTTCGCAGAGGGAAGCTGGATCGTGGCTGGGGAACCCAAATGTAAGCATAATGTTGTTTTACTCTGTTAAATTACTATGGCTTATGATGACGATATTTTTTGATACTCTGTATGAAGAAAATTGATATGTGAGTTGATATGGCAGTCAACTCTTCTTTTGATGGTGATGAAAATACATTTCCAATCCATTTCATTTGCCCTTTAACCTGAGCTTTTTTGGTTTTTAATCAGAGGATCTGATATATTTTGATGGAAATTAGGATGATGCAGAATCTGAAATGAGTAAATTAAGGCTAGAGCTGAAGCAGGCATCAGATATGTTTGGAGATTCTATTTGGCAGTAAAATCAATTTCCAGCTATTAACAAATTTGCAGAAAAAAGTATATGATGCTTAATAGCATTTTTAATTTCTTTGAATTCTAATAGCTTGAAATTGTTTCCTGGATTTCATGATCCATTTGGGTTATCTCTATTCCAATGGAAATAATGACTAGTCACTATCTTGTATGCTAGTGTTGGTATGAACCGATCGTCCAACTGGTTATGAGTTATCACAATGATTTACAGATTATCAAATATTCACAATCATAAACATTCATTCTATTGGTATATTACCATCATGAAACGGTAAACATTATAAAATTAGATTGATTTATAACCATCAGATTGGCTTTATCCGGTCTGAGATACAATCTGGTTTTGGCATTTAACCGGATTGGATGGTGAGTTATTCTCGGTTGAACCGGCCAGTTCGGTCCGGATTTTACCACATTGCCAAGTCCAAGCAAAACTGAGTCCCATTGAAAATAGTAATATTCAAGTTGAAGTTGGCTGAAAATTGGCTTGTAATTGAAATGATTTCAATTATGAGCCAATTCGATTTTCAAACTGAGTGGGACTCAAGCTTGCTCAATCAATTGGAAATAAAATAATACAAAGTTTTTGGGAGTGGGTTGAATATGAAGCCTCTAGCTTGGGAGATAGGTTGGACCAATGGACCAGAGTATGAATGGCTGATGATTAAGGTATATAAAATATTCTCGAGCCAACTTCATTCACGTTGCAAGCCGAGCCATGTGAAAAAAATCTGTGCAAAATCAATTCCGAGCCAAACCTCTTGGACCACGAGTCACTTTGTAAAATTTTGTTCTATTTCACAATTTAATATCTGGTTTAAAAATGCTGGATTTACAGACTTTGCACTACATTTGCACATACATAAAGTACTTGATGGTTTCATAGCTTCCTTGAATCACTTGTGTTTCTTGAGATTATTATTTCAAATACAACTGGATGGAGATGAGAAATTAATGACTAGATTGCAATTAAGGCTTTTTTGTCGCTGTTTTCGTATTTTCTGCTGCAAGCCTTCTACATTTTAAATTTTACTCAATTTAGAATTAAGAAAAGAACTCAATATTAAAAAATGCATATATTTATGCAGGGAAATCCTGGGCATTCATATGTTGGGATCACGAATTCTAAACTTTTGGCTGAAGAGGTGATTGTTGCTTCGGAGAGTACCCCTGCCAAGATGAGGTCTATTTTTCCATTGCTTGAATCACCGCAAGCTTCCAAAATGTCTGGAACAACTACCCCTGCCAAACAGAGATCTATACTCCCATTGCCTGAATCACCACAATCTTCCAAAATGTTTGGAGCAACTACCCCTTTCAAGCAGAGGTCTATGATCCCATTGCTTGAATCACCACAAGCGACCAAAATGGCAAATGAAACGGGCAATAAGTACAATACGGATCACACATGGCGACAAGAAATGTCGGAAATGAAGAAGGAATTGGAGACCATCTCTTCAGATATTCGATATCGGAGGTATGGTGCTGATGAGATTCAGAAAGCTACAGAAAACTTCTCAGATTTACTGAAGATAGGGGAAGGAGGATATGGACCAGTTTTTAAGTCTACACTTGACCATACACTTGTTGCAATTAAGATTTTACGATCTGATGTTGCTCAAGGAATGAAACAGTTCCATAAGGAGGTATGCTGAATCGTATTTACTTATTTTGATAACTTGAAACGAAGGAAGCATTTTCATTCTCATCCATTACCCCTTTTGATTTTTGAAATTTTATATTCCTGAAAAAGTTAATGCGGCAGTCAAAATTGTTATTTGATCTAATGCATCCACAACTATTTTAAATAGTTAAAATGTGAGTAAAAAATTGCAAGACTATTTATATTTATGGAATGGTAAAGAAATGATTATATATATATTTTTAGAAATTACCAAATGAGTTTCAAGTTTGGTATCTCCAGTGAGTACATCAACAGTGTGGTTAGAACTATGAATCTCAAATAGTGAAGCGTCAATGGCGTATGATGCTATAAAAAGACTAGCATTTAGGGTCCTATTGATCTATATGTTCATAGGAAATTCACTTCCAACAAAGTTAGTATCACAGAAGTGTGAATGATGGATGGATGTGTCGTAATGCCAGAGTATAAAGTAAAGGTTATTATATTCGAGGAACATAAAAATGGTGATCTTTTTTTTTTATCTTTTCACAATATTGTAATAAGGAATATATGAAATAACACTTGAGGATGCAACTTTGTTTACAAATTCCTGATCTGTAAGCCATCCTTCAATCCTATATTCTAGTTTGATGGCGAAGATGGAACTTTGTTGTAGCAGTTGAGAAAATTCACTAATAGAATTGTGCAATTTAACATAAGAGGTGCAGGGAATAAGGAAGCTAACAAATTATTAAAATGGTAAATAAGAAAACAGAACGTAGGATCTATGAAACAGCTAATAAGCAAGGAAACTAGTAAATTAAAGATGTATGTATAGTAATATCTTCTAATTGCATCCATTGCCTGCTAGTTTGTATGTTATAATTCATGAATGAGATATCTAGTCATATGACAACTCTTCTATGCGTTACCCTTTCCAACTTTAAAGTTCAACTTTTCTTATAAACTGTCACAAGGTGGAGGTGCTGAGCTGCATCAGACACCCCAACATGGTCCTCCTCCTGGGTGCCTGCCCTGAATTCGGCTGCTTGGTATACGAGTACATGTCCAACGGAAGCCTCGAGGATCGTCTCTTCTGCTCTGGTGGCAGCCCCCCTCTATCTTGGCAGCTCCGGTTCAAGATTGCTGCTGAGGTTGCCACCGGCCTCCTCTTCCTCCACCAAGCAAAGCCTGAACCGCTCGTCCATCGAGACCTCAAGCCTGGAAATATTCTTCTGGATTGCAACTTTGTGGGCAAAATCGCTGATGTTGGCCTGGCCCGACTCCTCCCTCCTCCTGTCTCCGGCAACTCTACCCAATACCATATGACTGCTGCTGCAGGAACTTTCTGTTACATTGATCCTGAGTACCAGAAAACTGGAATGGTGAGCACAAAATCCGACATATATGCACTTGGCATCATCCTTCTTCAGATTATTACTGCAAGAGAGCCAATGGGTCTTGCTCACAACATCGAAAATGCGATGGAGAATGGCGACTTTCATCAGATGCTCGATCCAAATGTGCAGGACTGGCCGCTGGAGGCTACAATGAAGCTTGCGACGATAGGCCTGAAATGCGCTGAGCTCCGCCGGAGAGATCGGCCAGATCTTGCTACAGTTGTGCTGCCACAGTTGAATGATCTGAGAACTCTGGCAGAATCAACGTTTGAGCCTTCATGGTCAAATTCAAGTTGGAATTTGAGGAGTTTAAGGGTACATAAATGAAACCATATCTTTCTTACCTCTCTAATTCCCGCTAAAACATATTCGATTTCAAGGTAATCATGTTGAGTTATCAGCCTACAAAGTTAAAAGCGTGTGTATCATACTCTCCTTCGTGGTAGCAGTTCTCAGCCGAAGTTGGCAGCGGAGTGTTCCCCGATACCAAGGTTTCTAGATTCAAAGCCACACCGCCACGGCAATTCTCAAGTGCGGTAGGAGAAATTGCGGTGTTTGGGTATACTAAAATTCTTTACATTGATGGTCAAATTACTCGTATCTGACATAGAAATCTACTTACGTATCTTCGTTCATATGATCTTTGGAGCTCAAAATTGACTTGATTACATTTATTTCTAGTTTCGAATGTAATCATAATCGCCATTTCTACTTGGAACTTCACTTATTATATATACGTGCTTCGGTTCCTGCTGCAGGAAACGAGCTTTCATTCAGAACTGGAAGAGTAATATTAGCCTTAGATCCACAGTCCTTATAATTAAAATTATGGTTTCATTTAATTTTAAGTCATAAGAGATGACAATTTAATTCCACCATTTCTATTAATACTAATAGATCCTACTTTTTCACAGTAAAAATTATTATCATTTTTTAAATCTTTACAATTTTTTTAATCAAAATTTATCTTTTGTCTTGATCATAGGTCCTAGAAAATCACACTTTTTCCCCAAATTTCTCTCAATTTTAGCTTTAAGGCTTAATTTATTACAACAATAATTACAATTTCTTTTAGACTTGATGTTAAATCCTTAAAAATAATAATCTACTCCTATATTTTTATTAAATATTGATCTTAAGTATTAATTTTTTACAACAAAATTTACAAATTTATCTTAATCTTACTCTTAAATACTAATTCTTTACAATAAAATTTAAACAAAAATTAAAGTTTAAATCTCAATTTTCTTTAATATTAATCTTCTAATTTTTTGCAATATAAATTACAATAATAGTAGCTATTAATAGATTTTTTAAGCACGAGCAATAAAACTAGTAAAACATACATTAACCTTGTCTTTAAAGAAAAAAGAATCAAAAGGAAAATTGTGCATTGCTCTCTACTTTAAACAAAATAAGATTGAAATTTTTTGTAAATTTGGTTGGTGTTTAGCAGATATACAAATATTCTGTCAACAATTAATCAAATGGAAATACTTCTGAAAATATTAAAAAATCAATCCATTTTTTTGTAAAAAATAAGAGCTTTCAAAAACTGAAGTACCCAAATCCTGTTTTAACCGGCTATTTTCATTTCGGTCCATTTTCGCAACCTTCATGTCGTTCAAAAATGAGCTCCACCCTTGTTGGAAGGCAAATTTTAGATCAAAAGAGAGACAAAGATCTTTCTGACGTTCAAACAAAACCAACAAAATATGAACTGAAACACACAAAAAAAAATGTAAACAAAAAAGGCATAAATGGTCTGATGTGTAATTTTCACTTTTTGTAAGGACCAAAGAGAATTGATGAGTTGTGGCCTCCAAAGCCGAAGGAGTTCGATAGCGCAACCTTCACATCCAAAGGCTCCTTCTTAGAGCCCACAAGAACGCTCGCGTCCTGAAACAAGTAGAATATTTTCATTTTAGGACTTTTCAATAATGAGGAAAAAAATATGGAATCTTATTAAATATGAACCCATAAATTTTTTACTTTTTTTTTTGAAAAGGCATAAATTTTTAACTACACACGACAAAATAACTCTTCCAAAAGGATAATTATGTATGCTTTTGAAGATTTGTGAGTCTAGGCGTAATATTAAAGAATACAATAATCACCACCAAGTCATAAATTTCTTATTTCTATTGCACTGCATTGAATAACTTCTCATTTAACTTCAAATATGCAAGATTGTTTATTACAATTTCTTATTATATTTTTTGGTCTGCTTATTCAACTCTTCTTACTGGAGCTTCTATAAGCCATGATTTATATGTTCAAATCATCTAAGTTGACTCTTTCTGAGTTTATCCTCAATCATGGCTACTCCATTCTTCTTATAGATGTATTTATTTCTTATCTTTTTGTGCATTCTCACTCATCCACCTTGACATCCTCATCTATAATACTTATTTTATTTGAAGAACGATGGTTAGAACTTGGAGGTGTAGGTAAAATTTTCCTATTAAAAATGATAAGCAAGACACAAGTTCTTAAAGTTCGTAATATCATGTAAATCTATGATTTGTAACAATTATTATTTAGGTCTCTAAATCTCATTTATTTTTTAAAACTAGCACTTGAGGTCGCTTAAACATTCCATGCAGGTCCCTTTTAATGTTTCCATCAATTTTTCAAGGTTAGGTGATTAAAATGTGAGTTTTTTTTATGACTCTTTTATTAAATCAATTATTGAAATATCCTCCCATGTTGTCCCTCTCTCTACCTCCTTTACCTTCAATTGCCCCCTCGACGCTAGCATCGTAGAATGACTTGAAGTCGGAGAGCTACCGTAGAGAGACGGCCTCACCTTCCTGAGGAAAAGCAATGAAAATCCATAGCAATCTCTTATCTGTTATTCTTCTACTCTCAATATAGTCCCTACACAAGCCCATCCCAGAATCTCATCCAAATCCCTTCCTTCTTCTATCTTGCACCCCCCAAGCATAACTTCTATTGCCTCACCTTCCAAGGCTTCCATCGCCACCACCGCAACCTCATCACCAAACAATGTCCACAGTCATCAACCGAAGCTCTACATGATAGTCCCCACTAAGACCTCGTCTGGCAGAAGAATTCATGGAGCCATGTGCCTTTCAGCTTTTCAATGTGTTTTTGCATTCTTTTGGCTTCTTTCTTGTTGGGTCGAGAGTGAGTGAGTGAGTAAGAGAGAGAGAGAGAGAGAGAAAGAGAGAGAGTGGCAGTCACAAATCGAGAAGGGCTTGCAAAGGGTAAAATAGCCACTGTATAATTTAATGGCAATTTTGGCTGAAGACTATACTGAAAATGTATCAAATTTGGAGGGACCAAAATAAAAGCAATCATGAAACTTTCTGATATTACCCGAAGAACATATGTAATATTGACCCTTAAAAATTTGTAGAATATGACACTTCGATGCTGTAATCAATATCTATATATATATATATATATTTGATACAATAATATATACTATAATTGCAAGCAAAACATGCTGGCATGCAATGTCATCATATTGAAGGATGAAAAGTTTTAAAGTCGTTGAGAAGAAAGCAAAAGAAATTAGATAAAGTTTAACATACCACATTTTCATCTGGATTTTCGAGATTTATATTTGGATGGACCAATCCTGTTCGAATTGCCTGAAGAAACAAGAAAAATTTAAAGAAAAGAAAACACTGGAGTCTGTCATAGAAAACCGCTGTTCCATATGACCAAATCAATAATGAAAATTACCAGCAAAATATAAGTCAAAAAACATCATCAGATCAACAAATACCACCCAGCTCAAATGTAAATAATTTTGTAAACAAGTTTCAACAACATATATAGTACAGATTGCCATGCAGTAAACAACAAGATCATTAATCTCCCAGTCGTTTCCCATGACCATTCATCACAGTAAGAAGAAAAAGTAGAATGACAAATTATAATTCATAGAATTAATACAAAAAAACCAAAAAAATAAATAAAATCACTTCAACATACATATGTGATGCCTAGGACAAATGCGGGTGGGGAATGATCTCTGTGATGTTTCATGAGGATGGAGTCATTTTTTAAGAAGCGGCTCTTGACATATTTCTACGATCAGAGTTATATGTCACATCAGAAAATGAAAAGTAATTCTTGATCTATATAGGTGAGATCATGACATTACGATATCAAGGCTCCTTTTTGGGGCAAAAATCAAAAGACTCGATTGAAATGGGAGAAAACGAACAATACCTCGACATTTAGGATTGAGTTATGATAGTATATATCATGTTTATAAACTGTAGCTAACAAATTTATGTAAATCAAGATAATCCCGAAGATGAGGCCGATCTGCATAATCTTATATTTAAACTTAATGACAATGATTTAATTAAATTGTATAAATAAATCTTTGATCAAGGCCACAATTTCAAGAATCGGGAAATCGTCAAATGTTGAAAAGCCCAGCTTAAACAAAAGTAGTTATCTTGCTATCCCTATACCTGTATTGTAGCAACGGCTTCTACTGCACCTGCTGCTCCAAGGAGATGACCAATCATAGATTTTGTTGAGTTGACTCTCAGCTGAAAAAGGCTGGTTAGTTAGCACATTCGGTAAAATAAGTCGATTTTGAACGAGTTTGTACAACTTGCTGCATAAAACAGGTTTAACTGCCGAAAAAGATTCATCAGCCCCAAATTATTGGGACCAAACTATCTTCCCGTGACGTATTCATACCTCGGGATTTGTCCCAAAACAGCGTATGAGCGCTTGGTACTCCTTCACATCTCCAGCAAGCGTCGACGTAGCATGAGCATTCACATAGTTTATGTCTTCTCTGGCGATCCCATATTCTGACAATGCCTTCTCTATGCATAGAACAATTCCCGTTCCTGACATACATAATACCGCATAAAGCCATTGGTATATACCCCTGTGAGAAGCCAAATTAGGAATACAACCAAAAGAGACCGCCAGAGTTTTACACTTCTCTTATAAAAGCCTGGCAAACATGTTGGAAACTTAGACTTGGTCAACGAAATTTACTCGATTCAACTCAACATGAGACATCCTTGTGACTCGAAGTAAACTAGCTCAAGATGAAAAAGGTTGAACTCGACTCAACTGGATATATGCATAATATTATAGCGTATGTGAGAGAAAACGATATAAATAAATAAATAAATAAATAGTACATATACTTCAGATTGAACTCTATTCGATGCAACCTGAATCTCATTAAGTTAAATGGTTTATTGTTTTACCATCAGGATGTGGTTCAGTCATATGGTATGCATCACAGGTGAAGCTGCCCCCTAGAAACTCAGCGTAAATGGCTGCTCCTCTTTCCTGTGAGAGAACAAAGATAACATAGACCAGATTCTAACTAAATGGAAGAAAGCCGGATCAATCTTTCATATCAAAAATTAACAGAGAACTGAACTTAGTTGAACCTTAGCATGCTCTAGTTCTTCCAAAAGAAGTACACCCGCACCTTCTCCCATCACAAATCCATCACGATCCTACGATATTGACATATAAATTATCCCAAAAATTAAATAAATAACAACTGACAGCAACTTAAAGCCATGTCAAAACCTGAATCTGTATAAATACCTTTGATACCAATAAGCATAAATCACAAGAGTTAAGCTAGACCAAAAAAACTAGGAAAAATCTCAGTAAGTTCCTAATTGTACTAGCTTCAAATTTTGTTTAGCACAGATTTTGAAAAGAACGAACTAAACGCTCTCATCAAAAAACCTCAACCTTTCGTGATCTCCATTACATATGAGATTGGGTGGTGGTTATAGTTTAGTCTGAACACCCCAAGCCGCTCCAGATAGGGTTGTAATGAACTGAGTAAAGCTAAGAATATGTCCAAGCTCATTTCAGAGTTGTTATTTAGCTCGGGGCATAAAGGAACCAAAACTTTGAAAACTATGTTCCAGCTTAGTTCATTTACAAAAGGACAAATTCTGAGATCGGTTTGCAAAATAGCAATTGAGCCTTTAAATGAACCTAAAATCAAGCCTCTACTAAGCCCGAATTCCAGCCTCAATAGAGCATACAGCGAGCTCAGAGTTAAACCTTTCACTGATCTTGTAATCTATTCCCCACTTGAGCTTAATATCAAGTGCATTATTGAGCTATCTGAACAATCTTATGTCAAATTCAATGATCAAGTTCGTTCACAAATAATTCATTAACACCAAATATATACTTATGGTTAAAAATAAAATTAAACAAATAAGAATATATTTTACAGATAAAATACAACACCAAGATGTCAATATAATTTGAAAATTACATAATAATAGTGCAAACAATATAAATTGTCCTTGCCGAGCTGCCAACTAAACCATTAATCAAGTAAACCATGAACCAAGCACTTGATGAGTCTCTAAATGAGCCAGCCTATCAACCAAAAAATGAGCCAACTTTGAGCTTTAGATAAGCATGCTGACAATCTAGATATGATTTATTCACAAACATAAATGAATTGAACATTAATATGTTCAAGTTCATTCATTTATAAGTCAAGATTTAAAATGTATTCAAGCTTATTTGTTAAACTTGATGAACAAAATGAAGCACCAACAAAGCTGAATATTGAGCAACTCTCTGGTCATTTACAACCCTATTTCTAAGTTCAAAACTAAAACCAATTTTTTTCAAAGGGGTAATTTCAAATATAGTACCAAAAAAGGAGATTTTTTGGTTAACTAACATGAAATCAATTATATTTTTCAAAAAAAAAATGCAATCAATTATAACCAATTGTTGGCATTGAGCCCAAAAGCACAAGTTTGTCTTTCAGCAGGCTTTCACTCATAGATAACATATTGAATTATAATTGTAACACCCTGTATCCTAGTTATAGAGATATTTTACTCTTTGGTCTTAGAAAACCAGGTGACTTGATTTCCCAAAAGATCACCCATGCCAGGATTACTCCAGCTCAAGCATACTTAACTACCGAATTCCTGTCACTAGCCCCATAATTTTGCCTTTAAAGGCAGTTCTACAAGTTTGAATCATACTATGTACTTATACTCAGGAACCTCGCTCCTTGTCTGATGTGGGATAATTTATTCAGGTGCCCCTTCTCAGTACTCACTAAGCCTAGAAGCCTGCCAGGAGCTGCTCATTATATCAGTGATTCTCTTTTTTTGGAAAATCATCATTTCAACTATGGGAGTCACAATAGCCCTCATTTGCTTATCCAAAACTTTAGTGTATAGAAATTTTTTGTTTGTCAATCTTTTCATTTAGTCATGCAATTAATTTAATAATTAAAAAAACTTAGATCTATGGATTTAACTTATCCATTTCGCATAAGTTAGCCAAGGTCCTACCTAATGGCCATACCCAAAGTTATTTTCAGTCTTCCTATTCATCTTCACCTTAAAGTCTTGAATTCCCCTACATTTCCATTTAAGGGCCTCCAAAGGGTGTTGATGGATATGCTAAACTACCTCAAATACCCCTTTTATCTCACTCTTTGTAGATATTGCACATATTTTCTACTTAAAACATTCATTATACGATAAACTACCATGACATAAAAAAAGTAAACTACTATCATGCCCGCCCTATTGTTTTGTACATGTAACTTCAACTTTGGTTAAAATAACCTTACAGATCATAACATATAGAAATTTTAGCATTAAACTAATAATATTTTAAATCCTACAAAAATTCCTATAAAACTAACTTTTATTTCATATCTTACAAAAATTTTAAAATAAAAACTAACTTTATATCACACACATCCCAAAATATTACAAGCTTCATTTTAGATTTTTTACAAATTTCAAAACAAAAGATATCTCATTAGAGGTTAATTTCAACTAGGTTAAGATTAAATCAGATAAAAAATGGCACCCCAAAAAGTTGCTTTATCTGCACTTACAGTATCCCAAGGACGTGAAGCTTTTGCTGGATCGCTATTTCTTTGTGACAGTGCTCTACATGCCACAAAACCTCCCAATCCTGTAATATACAAAAGCAAACACTCTCTTTCATCAACAATAACATTCAAATTAAATGATACATTCAAAAATACATATATGCCATGCAAAAACATCATCATCTTCAATGCATTTTCAAAGAATTGCTAGTGTCGGAGAAAGAAACAAGACTACTGACCAATTGGTATAATAGCCGCATCGGAGCCACCACATAGCATCAAATCCTGTACAAAATCATGTACCAGTATTAGTCATAGAAGAACCTATGTGCTTTCCATCATTTTAGTCACATGAAGAAGGAAACTTTGAGAGCAACTTACAGCTTCTCCTCTTATAATATGATTGGCTGCATTTAGAATACAGAAGTTGCTAGTTGCACAAGCAGTTGAGATCGAATAATTCGGACCCATCCAACCCTAATAAGGTGCATAAATTAGAGCAAAATTAATTTTACTGAAAAATATAATAATAGATGTTACAATAATAAATTAAGGAACGTAAGCCTTAGATCACCAGATCCATTGCCAGCATAGCAGATCCCATATTAGTTGTTGCAAATGGCACACAAAAAGGATTCATCTTCTTGTATGATACCCTCAAAGCCTCAATGGCATCATTGAAAACCTGCCTTCACCGAGGCACAATTCATGCTAAAGTTATAGATTAACTATAAACATAAGGAAAGTTAATGTCAATTATATAAAAATCCTTTATGATTTCTACACAATGTGGAAGTTTGGAACAAAGCTTATTAACATTACAATGCAGAAATAGAAAACTCAATTGATTTTTGTTGTGGCACAAAACTAAATCAAAAGACCCACTCACCTTCATTCCACCCATTGCAGAGCCTATAATAACTCCACATCTCGCTTTATCCAACTCATTAAGAACCTCTTCTGTAACTCCAGCATCAGCCAGTGCCTTTTTGCCGGCTGTAAGCACATAAAGCATGAATTTGTCCATCCGCTTAGATAATTTTGGTGCAACCCATCCATCGGTTGAGAAAGATTTGATTTCTCCAGCAATTCTCTGTAGAAAATATTCAGCGTCAAAGAACCTTTGAAAACTTCCACATCATTTATTATGAAAAATCTAGCTTCGAATTATACCGTTGGATAGTTAGAACAATCGAAAGTTTCTATCTCACTGATGCCACTAACACCATCAAGGAGATTATTGTAGAACTCATCTGGATCATCACCTAATGGAGTCACCACACCCATCCCAGTAACAACAACTCTCCGTTGTTTAGTATCTGTTCTAGTCTTCTCTGCAGCTGGCTTTGCAGGTTCTACAGCCACAGCCATGGTGCTTCCTGCACCCACAATAAGCCACTTCATTGCAGCCCCCCTAAGCAAGCTATAAAATATTTTGATTAAGTTTCTCTAGAAATTTAGAGCCCATTTGCTTCAGGTTTTACCAGGTTAGGTTGATATTTTCAGCAAAATTTTGAGTTTAATGTTAAAAAGTGTTTAGATGTATGTGAGATTACTGCTGTCCAGGCTGTCCTAGACTCATTGGCTAAATGAATGGAATTAGCTTTCAGAAAAAATAATCTTTCGGAAATAAAATGGATAGAATTAAACACATGCTGTGATTCAGATGGGGTTGCCAATGTGGGATTAGAAGAGTGTAAAATTGTTTTGTTGAATTGGGAAAAAGTAAGGATTACAGCTGTAGCTGTAGACGGAAAGATCAATATGACCTGAGGTGGCATTCATCTACTCAAAACATTTAGATTTCAAGATTTGCATGAAATCAAGAGAAACATTTAGAGAACACAAGGTTTAATGGAAAATTCCATATTGAGAAGAAACCACAAATGCACGGAGGTGAGTACTAAGATCCGCTACCAAGTATAAGTTTCTTGAATGAAATACATAAGAGGAATATATCAAGAGGAGGAAAGAGAATATTTAACTCAGCGAAAATCAAGATGATTTGTTCTATCGAAAAAAATAGCTCTGCTATAGCAGGAATGAAGATGGATATCTTGAAATCTTATTGGAACTTCTAGCTACTTGTTCCCCTTTCTCCCCTCATTGAACTGAAGCCTGCTCTGTGTAGAAGATGGAGGAGGAAAAGAAGTGGAAGAGGATGAGAATCACGATACCCTGTTCCATTCTCTCTGCCATACTTCGAGAAAGAAGCTAATTGTCCCTGTTAAAGAATGAAAGAGAACTCCCCTATTAAATGGGCCCTTGCCATTTTACAGACTTCCTCCATTAAAGAGAAGCTACATAATAGAAAGTAGGCTCTTATCCTTTTGTCCTTTAGTATAACTGCTGCATACTACTAGCCAACCACATAACACATGGATCGTTAACTTAGCACCTTGAAACTGGGACACATAAGGGTGATGACAAGGGCTTCGATTTCCACATCAACAACAACAGAATTAAAATCCCTAAACAGGAAACAAATGGTGCCTAGTATTCAGACTTTGGTAACTATATCAAATGATATTAAATTTCGGGACCAAGATGTTCTCAACTCAGAATATGAGCTCAAGGTTCCAACTCAGCTGACTGGTGGTAGGTGAATATTAGCTGGTATTTCAAGCAACATTAATGTAAACATGATTGCAGAATCAAGAAGCCCTTTTCCACGATTTCATCTGTCATAATATGAAAATTTGCCACCAGGAAAGATGCAATTACTAGGTGATGCTGGAATTATGACAACGGCTAATACCCACCATTAGCGAAAATCTATGTAGCACTGAAACTTGATTATCTAAGACAAAATGAAGTCAGAATCCAACGATAATCTCAAATTAGGGGATAACACCAAGTTTAAACATCACTAAAAAAGCATGAGCCACATAAATAATACAAAACGAATCACCTGAGGCGGCGGCAGACCGCGCAAACCTCGTCTGTCTTCGATTTGTCTCCTTCTTCCAAGGCCTAAACAGCAAGCCGTTCTCGCCGAAGAAGGGAGACGCGTTTCTGGAGCTGAAGAACTCCGGGCAGGGCTCCAAGGAGCTCATTATACCCTGGATTCTCGATCCGCAGAATGCTGAGATCAGACCACCACCGGCCAAATCTCGGCCACCCATTACCGCTTCTCCCCTCGCCATCACCGCCCTCTTCTTCCTCGCCCACCTCCCCATCGGCGACCTCACCGTCCGATCCTTATCGCAAGAAACAGACATGCACGCCGCCACGAGCCACGTACAGAGGGGGGAAGCCACCACTGAGACCGCCATCGAAACGAACAAGAGGGAGGCAATCTCAGACGAGTTTGTAGCCGGAAAAGAGGGAGAATCAAAAAGGTAGGCGAGACCGGGAAGGAACTGCGATGGGTTTTGAGAGGGGAGAAGAAGAACCCAAGAAGGAAATGGAAGGATTCATCGATCTTGCAAATGGAAGGAGCGTGAGCTTTCACAAATCTGGAGAGCTCGTGCACCAACCATTGCCAAGTTCCTGGGAGAGACGGAGATGGCGCAGTGCTACAAGAAACAGAGCAGTAATATAAAAAAAAAATGAGAGACGGAGGATCGCGGACTGAAACAAAGGCAAAGTGAATCCACGACCAGTGAAAAAAAATAATAATAATAATAATAATAATATGATAATATAAAATTAGCCACATTCATTTTTTTTTTGAATAAATATATTTCTTAAATGATCAAAATTTTAAATTTTGATTTTAATTTCGGTTTCAATCTGTTGAGAACTTCGTCTTGATCGTTTCCATTTCCAACATCTGAATATGTATGAGTTTAACATATGAGTTTGAGGTTCTGCAAAGCCGCACAAAATCCATTATAGCAATGGCTTCGAGTTGATTTCGAGTGAGCCAGGCTACATTTTAATTTGGAATTTTAATTTCGAGCCGAATTCGATCCAAACTTGCTAAACAATTTTTCAATTTGAATCAATTTGCAAGTTATTATCAAAAAAAAAAAGAAAAAATTGCAAATTTCATTGAACTTAAGTATAAGCAATATTTTTCTATAAAAATGTATATTTTATATATTAGATATATTAAAATATAATATTATAAATTTACTTCTAATTTTTATATATGTATTTATAATGCAAATTGCTACTCTTACCCCTGACAGCACCCCCCATTCGGGCCCCACCCCCTCCCATCTAAATTTCCAATTTTGTCCCTTCTCTTTTAAATAATTAAACCCCACCCCTTTCCCCTCTAAAATTTTAATTTTCTCTCTTCCCTTTAAATATTTAATTATTTATTAAATTTATTTAATATTTTTTTAAATTTAATTAATTATTTTTTAAATATTTTTTTCTACTTTATTTATTTAATATTTTCTAGATCACTTAAATAAATAAATAAATAAATTTTAAAAATTTATTAATTAAATTTAATAAATAACAAAATATATAAAATAAATTAAAAAGGAAGGGCAAATTTGTACTTTTAGTGGGGGAGGGGGTAGGGCCCGGGGGTACTTGTCAGGTGGGGGTGGCATTAGCAGCTCCCATTTATAATATTATCTCTTTTATATATGCTATTATAATGTATATATATATATATAATTACTGAGTTATACTTTACAGAGTTATAAATATGTGTGTTTATATAAATATCAAGTCGACTTCGAGTTGAATTAATTTTGAGCTAGAAAAAACTTGAGCCAATTTTGAATCGAAAAAAATAAGAGTTTTAATTTTTTGCGTGAAATTGTCACTCATGCTCGATCCATTACTTTTTTTATTGTTCATCACTTAATTTAAACCAAATAAATTTTAATAGATACAATTATATTTAACTTAAAATTAAAGATGTAATTTCAATACGAATAAAATTTTTTGGTGACCCCATGTGATCGCGAAAACAAATAAAGATGTTCGATAACAAGCTAGCCAATAAAGTCAGAGAAAGCTTATTCAAGAAGCAAGTTAAAGGTGGTTGTCTAGGGACCACTCCTTTAGTTAGCCTCATCCAAGAAAAAATTATTGAATGCAGCATACAGAACGTGCCATTTGTTTACTCGCAAATGGCGTCACATTGCATGCCGCAAGTGCAATGATTGAATCATCCGGTACGCCAATCGAGTCACCCGACAATTCATGAGTTGCCCTAGCCAGATAGCCCGGTCAGGCCATCAAAATAGCGATCGGATAGTACTCCAGCCTGACCGAAAGGTCCGATGAGTCCGTTGTGTTAGCATGACCCGATCGTCCGGCCCTCCCACTCCATCCGATCATCGTCAATTGTGCCGTCCAACAGCGGCTCTCAGTGCATCATTATTCGTAAGCAAATAGCCGATATATTCCACCCAATATATAATTTCTCCCTTCTCGCTTTCCATGCCCCATATTGTTTCATTCCTCTCTCTCTCTCTCTCTTTTCTTTTCAATGTGAAGTACTCATTCTAATAAAACATAATTCATTTGATCTAATTCGGTATTAGAATGAATAGTGGAGTCGACAATTAACTTAATGCATGCCTTATTATCTCATGTCATATTGTAGCATAATGAGACTCAACACATGTTGACATTAACATATTATTACAAAGTTATGTTTTGGGAGTGCTTCTGAAGTTAAGTGTGTTTTTTTGATAAAATGTGATTTAAATAATAATTAAATAATTCTAATTATAAGAATTATTTATTAGATTGTTGAGATTTTTATGGGAATTAGATACAGAATTTATTATAGGCTACTTTTTTAGATATAGGATGATCAGGTAAGCTGTAAATCAAGTGGGATTATCAGAATTTCTAGTGGAAAGTTGCAAGTTCTCAAGCTTCTTCTTGGGAAACGTGAATAGGTGATTCACTTGGATATTTTCAACAGTGATTTCTTTTGGATCTTCTTCGTCAGCTACGGAGATGATTTCGTAGGAATCTGGAGGCAATCATCTAAAGCTCGAGGAGCGATTAGATTGTCTAATCTGAAAGAAGAAAAGATACAGTTTCTGTATCCCGTCTGAGATTGAGAACCAGGCGATTTGTGTAAGATTCTTTTTCTATCTGATGTTTTACATAATAAAATCTCTCTCTGCTCTCCCCGTGAATGTAGAAGGAATACCTCCGAACCACGTAAATCTGGTGTTCGTGTGGTTGCTTCATTCATTATCATTATTTCTTATATTTATCAGGCACGATTTATTTGGTTAACTACACGTCCAGCGATTCGAATTTTCCGCTGCATATTATTTCACAACAATATATACAAGTTAGAATATGAAATTATTTTAATTATAAGATTAACTCGAGCAAATAAACACCCCCATTAATTCTTTTCATGATGAAGCATCTTCCTTTTTAGGTTTCAATGGCCACGAAGCAAAACTCCAATCTTTTTTCTTGCTCTTTCAGCATCTCTCCACCTCGCTTTTCAACCATGCAAGCCATTCTCTAGCTCTCAAGCTTCTCTCTCTCTCTCTCTCTCTTATATGCGCTGGAAGCATCTGATCAGTGATCACATCGAGAAAAATGCGTCGATCCCCGGCAACGGCGGTTGTGGCCGTTCTCCTGGTCGCCGCCTGCACGACGGCGTGGTCTTACGCGGAGTCGCCGGAAGCGGCAGGTTTCCTGTGCCCCGGCAAGTGCGGTACGTGCCCCATTGTTTGCTCACCCCCGGCGAAGATTTCGCCGCCGCCGCCGCCGCCGCCGGCGAAGAAGTCGCCGTATTCATCTTCTTCTTCTCCGAATGGAGGACTTTCCTTCCCTTACTACTATTTCTACACCGCCGGTGCTCCGGCGAGGGTCCCTGGCCTGTTCCTTCGATTATTGGGATTCGTTCCATTCGCTGTGATGTTGCGCGTAGTATGAAATTATTCATAAGTTTGAATTTTTAAAGTTCAGATTTTTGTAATTAGTGAAAATAAAATTAATTTTTTATATTTTAATTTATTTAAAATATAAAATAATAATTAAAATATTTATTTTAAAAAATTTAATTATTTTTTCTCAGTTAAACAATATTCTCTTAATTTAGTAAAAAGAACTTATTCAGTCTCAAATTCGAATCACACCTCGAAAAAATTCTAAATAAAACAAAAAAATTATAATACAGTAAGGAAAAAAAAAACCGTTGATCATTGAGAGAATAAAATCGTATATTACTTTTAGGCAAGGTAGCAACAACAAGGCGAGTTTGAGTCATATTTATATTTATTTTAGAATGATTAAAATTTATTTGATTTTAAATTGATATTTTGGTTAAATTTACATAATATTTTTTGATATCTCATGCTTATTTTTAAAATTTATATAATGTACTCGTGTTATATATATATATATATATATATATAGGTACATAAAATATTTCTAAAAAATTTAAATATGTATTATTTACGGATTGAGTTCAGTTCAAGCAAAAAAAAATTGAGTTTGAATATAATTACGAGTCCTATTAATTTGAATTAAATAAAAAATTTATTTCAGGTGCACATAATTTATTAAAACAATAATTGGGTTCATTTTGATTTTTTCTATCAAAAAGAAAACTTTATGCCCAAATTTTGTCATATACCTAAAATTATCTTTAATTTTTAAATAAGAAATCGAAAAGAAATATAAAATTTTACAATATAAATTTAAAGTAGAGAAAATTTATCTGAACATGTTTAAGCAAATTAAAATTTTTGAGTATCCCAATTTAAAAAGTGAGGTAAATTACATTTGGGGCCCTAATGTCGGAAGGACATTGCAAATTGTCCTAACTTTTAAAATTTTTTACTTTTGGTCCTTGAGATTACAAAAATATTGCAATTTTAATCCCATTTAGAACATAGGTGCTAATTTTTTGTTAATATATTATATGATTATTCTCATTTATATTTATTTAGAGAAAGTAAAAAATAAGAGAAATTAAATTTTAGATTTTTATTAAATTATGAGAATAAAAAAGTGTAATAGTACTTTAAAATGTAGAAATAATTCAAATTAGTTAAAAAATTGTAAAATTTCATATAATATATTAAAAAAAGTTAGTGAAAATGATTAGAATTTAAAAAGGACAAAAAATGTAGCACTTTTGCAAACTTACAGATCTAAATCTAGGTTTTCAAAAAATTAAAATTAATTTATAATATTTTTTAGACCTCAAGGATCTAGATGCAATTTATCCTTAAAATGTTAAGTAAAGAGTTATTTTACTTCTATTTAATGAATAACATAATGAGCCAATTTATTAATCTACTCAAACAATGGGACCTATGTGTAATTAATCTAATGATGAATATTAAAAAATTTAAAGCAATTTGTTAATCAGCTCAAGCTATAGAATCCCACAAGCAATCTACCCTTTTTTAGGAATTAGGCACGCAATTTATGCCAAAATTTAAGCTAGCTCCAAACTCGCAGCTAAGCGTGTTAATATGGATCAAAGATCGAAAATCGATAAAAATCGATTTTAGATCGAGTCGATCTAAATGAACCGACTAACGAGCCAAAAGTTCGACTCGATAATAATTTCGAGCCGATTTTGAGTCGGGGTAGGCTCGGCTCGATCCAGCTCGAAATCGGCTCGAATTAAAATATATTTTATATTATAATATGTATATCTAATATATGTATATAATATATATTATATATTATAAACACAGCCGATCTCGAGTCAGATCGAGTCAAGCTTACCCGACTTGAGATCAGCTTAAAAAAAAATTGAGATTTGATTCATTTTCGAGCCGGCTCGAAAATGAATCGAAATCGGCTCGAAGTTGATTGGAATCGACTCGAGTTGGCTCGAAGTCGAACCCAATCGAGCTCGAATCGATTTCGAGTAGATCGAAATGTAATCAATCCAATTTCGAGCCGGCATTAGCTCGGCTCGAAATCGTATCGGTAACAGCCATACTCACAGCATGCATTTTGTTTGATTCGAAATTAATTTATTTTTTTTAACTTAAAATTAACTTACTCTAAAAAGTAATTAATTCAACTAATAATTTACTTATATATATATATATATATATGTATATAGAAAATTTTTAAAATACTTTTGACAAATGTTTGTAAATAAAAATATTATACTAGTTTTTTTATAAAGACTAAATTATAATAGTTTATTTCAAAAAGATAAAATTAAAAAAATATATATAATTTAAAAATGAAATTATAATTTACGCCCTAATATATTTTAGATTATTAATAATATATTTTTATAAAAAATATGATTTAAAATTAGTCTCAATTTAATTAAAAATTAAATAAATTTTAACAGACTCGAATAGAACTCAACTCGAAATTAAGAATCTTAATTTTAAGCTAACCTTAACTCTCTCTAAATTGACTTAAAGCCATCCCTATCTATGAATCGATATTGTTAAGTTAATTCACAAAATGTATTTCACAAATAGGATCTTATTAATTAAATTTTAATCAATTTGCAAGTTTTTTGAAATTATATTTTATGAAGATATTTGGATTTAAAAATTTGCTAGTTGTGCATTGAGCGTGAATAAATATTGAAGGATTGTGATGTTGTGCATTTAATTGTTAAATTGTTATTATAGTTTTTATAGGTATTATTAATTTTAATTTGTTGAATTGAAATTTAATGAGGTTGTTAACCATCAATATCAACATTATAAATCTTATATTTATGGTGAGTCAATCAACCTTTTTTTTTATAATAGAGGCAATCAACTTTACTCAATACAATGATATCTACCAATTAAATAAACGGATAATTACGTACAAAATATTTTATATTATTATAATTATGTGTATCACATTTATTTTTAAAAAATTAAACTGCAATTTTAGAAAAGTATATGGAGTGTGGTGTAAGAAAAATATGTGGAGCATAATTTTTAGATATGTGGCGTGTAATTTTTTTAAAAAAAATATTTGATATATAAATATGGTGATATGAAATATTATATACGTAAATGTCTATTAAATACAAATATTATTAGATTTTGGTAGACATATCATTTAAATTATTTAGAACTCAATAATAGTGGATCATATGGGCTATTGGGGCCTTTTTATTATAAATATTTTTTAGTTGATATAAATATTATTTTTTGCATAAAATAGATATTTTTTAATATATACATTAATTAAAATAATATTAAAAAATAATTTTTTATGAAATTTTTTGAAAAATATGTATGATGTGACATAAAATGAGTTAATCATACTAACAATTGAAAAAAATTATTGTGTGTGACAAGCAATCCACGTCAATGATTTGCTTGCCAATCACATGACGCCACGCTGAGTGAGTAGGCCTGCTACACCCAAAACTCTATTAATGGTGTTAACTGCATTTAGCCAGATGGACCATCTAATCAGTCGACCAGACCATCTTGTTGGCCAACTGGACTGTTAGGTTGACTGACAGGGCTGTCCGTTTGGCAACAAAAAAGTAAGTATATATTCAAGAAAATAGAAATAACTTGAAGTCAGGTAGATATACGTCTAGAATAGTAAATATCATATATATATATATATATTCATATTTTCTCTAATTTATACCTAACTAATATCAAGCTATATTTACATTTTAAATCTATACTTATTTTTAATATTTAATTTTCTGCTAATCGAATGGATCATCTGATCAGTCAACCAGATAGTCCGGTCAACTGATCGGATGATCCATCTAGATGAACACGTGTTAACACCGCTTATGACTTTTCCAGGAGCAGTGGAGCTGCTCGCTCAGTGTAGTACCACATGATTGATGAGCGAATCGCTAACGTGGATAGCTCATCGTATGCAATAATTTTTTTAAAAAATTTGCTAGATTTGAAATAAAGTAATTATTTAATGTTAAATTTTGTATAAAATATTATTTTTTTTTTTAAAGTAAAATAAAATTTTAGTTATAGCTAAATTTTTTTCGCACCCAACGGCCTAAGAACTCAAAAACAAATTGATCTTTGTGAGAAGGAGGGGATCCACGTTAAAATCTGTCACTTTTTTAATGTGAAGGTTAACAGGATTTTTTTTTTTTTGTAACGTAAAATAATTAGAAGTTTTTTTTTATTGCGAAATAATTAGAAGGCAGGGGACTTCTTATGTGCCTTGACTAGTAATGATAGGATTGTAATCGATCCGATTTTAAGCTGAGTCAATATCAGCTCGAAATCAAATCGATCATATTTCAATTTATTCGAAATCGACTCAAAGTCGATTAGATTAGACTTTGAGCTGACTCAAGTCCGTAGTCGATCTCAAGCCGAATAAGCTCGGCTCGATCCGGCTCGATTTATAATATATATATTATAACATATATGTATTTTAATTTGAGCTAATTTCGAGCTAGATCGAGCTGAGCCTACCCGGCTCTTGAAATCATTACCGATTTGGATTGTTAGTCGGCTCATTTAAATCGAATCAATTTTAATTCTATTTAAAGTCGATTTAATTTTTGATCGATTTTTTATTAATGGTATCTCAAATTTTTAAAAAAATTATGAGAATCCGTACAAACTGTGTCCATCCAATAAAACAGTGACATGTGGCGGACGGAAATTTAACGCATTCACGGCTCGCGCTCCAGTGTGCAGTAGCTATCGTCCAATAGAAAGATTTTTAAAATTTTTAAAATATTAACGTATTATTAGACAATAAAAAAACAAAAAAATTCAAAAAATAAAAGTACTTTAGTTCATTATTAAATTATATTTTAGTTAATATCAAATGCAACGGTAGGTGAAAAAAATGATAGAATTATAATCTGTATAAAAAATAACTTTTTTTAACATAATTTTTTTTTTCAAGCATCTGGCATTAAATTAAAGACTAAATTAACTTAATATTTTTTTTATTATGTTCAATAATAAATTAGCTACATCTTATTTCAAGAGAGTGATTTAATACAATAGTTTTGTTATTAATTTAAGTTCATCAATTTTTAGTTTATTATTATCTAAAAAATATCAAATTAAATTGAAAAAAAATTTACTCTGAGGATTATCAGATCATAGATTAATATTTAAATATTTCAATTAATTTTGATTTTATTTGATGGTAAAAAAAAAAAAAAGTTATAATATTTCATAATTTTATTTAAATATAAATTATTTATCTCAAATTTATTATAATTTTTTGACTAGCATTTGGTATCGAACCAAAGACAAAATCAACTTAATATTTTTTAAATATGCTAAAAATAATAAATAATTTGAAATTATAAAAATCAATTTTATTTCATATACAAATTATATTTTGACTCATAACCACGTTCCTTAAATATCTCAAATTTTGATACTTATTATCATGAGAATTTTAAATTAATAATATTTAAATAAATTATAAAATTTTGAATAAATATTTTTTTATTTACTTTTATTATAAATTTTATGTATTTTTATTATTTTTGAGATTTTATTATGAGATAAAATATTTTTTAAATTAATATTCATCTAAATAAAAATAAATTAAATTAGATTCAAAACTAATTTCAAACTACTTTTCATCCGAACAGAATTTAAGTTTAAAACTACTTCACTTATCTGAAGCCGCTTCAAACTTTGAATCCAATTTTATTTATTTTGAACCTGAATCCACTGTCAAACGTGCCCATAGTTTAACTCGATCTAGGTTCGACTCATTTGCTATCAATTTAAATTCGATTCGAACTCAAATTAATTAAATTTCTATAATATTTTTTAATTTTTTTATGTATAAATATATTTATTTGTTTAATCAATTAAATTACAATCATTTATTCTGATATAATATTTAAAAATACGAAAAAATTATCTATGATAAATATATTTTAAATAAAAATTATAAAAAAATTCTAATGAAATTTACACACTAAACCTATTTATATGGATAAATATATATATAAATAATATCATTTATTTTTTAATTGATTTAGTTTTGAGCCATCTCGATCGGATCTTATGTTGACTAAAGATTAGATAAATAAAAATCTCGAGCCATAAAATGGCAAGTTGGTCAGCTAGTTTAAATCTACTCGAGCTTAATTAGATCCAAAATTCAATTCAACTTTTAAATGATATTCAATCTTCAAGCGAAATTAATAGCATTCCTTACAACGCGAGTCTGTTGCAAACTCTAGTTCTTTCTATTTATTTAAACTCGTTATTATCTCACTAAAATTACTCTCCTACCACGATATAGGACGATGACTAAGCGTGTACGCTTGTCAAGTTAAACACGATTATATTTACAAATCAACTCGAAGTTCGACTCAACAAGCAATTCATTTCAAATTAAATGTATTTCAATTTTTATAATTCTCGATTAAAAATCTCATCGATTGGATTTATATTGACTTTATATTTTAAAATAAAATAACACTAATATTCTACAAATGTTATCCTTCTCTCTTGTACTTGATGTAATTTCAATTTATTTATAATTTTGATATTAATTCTATGCATTCGAAATATAATGTCCCTAATTTTTAACAAGAGTTCACACTTATTTTTTTTTAATGTAGGGAACTATTCGATATATATTATTGTATTTTTAATTTTAAGTAACTACTCTTAAAAATATTATTACTGATCATAATATGTGTTTACATTTAATAAAAAAATATCATTAATTTTATATGTTTCTCAAAAAATACAATTTACAAGAAAAATAAAAAACTTAAAGAAAATTATAACATCTCATCTAATATCTTAAGATTAAGATTAGATAACGTAAAAAAACATAAATGTTAAGAGGAGAAATACTAAAGGTCAATTTGGGTTTAATATATAAATAAATTGCCGTTTATTAATTCAAAAAATTAAATTAATGAGTAAGTATTATTATTTATGTATTAAATTAATAAGTAATGAGATTTTTATTAGTCTTGAATGAGAATCTAGTATTTATAAAATATTTAAATTTTATTGTATTATCTATTTATAGTTTATACGGATGAGTACTAAAATTAGGATTTGAGTAATGCTACGTAAATGATTTCAAATATTAAAATTAATTTTTTTAGCATCATTTTTTAAAATTTGTAAAATATGGTTTTTGTTTGCCCAGTTAATATATGAAAATTTTAGTTACACTTAATATTTATAAATTTAAATATTTTTAAAAAAATTATTAAAATAAGAGAAATTTACATACAGAACACTTAATTTATCACAAATTACGTATTTTATCATCTTTTAGTAAATATTATACATATCATACTCTTTTTATATTTTTATAAAAAGAGTGTGATATATATAATATTTACTAAAAGATGGTGAAATGTGTAATTTGTGATTAATTTAGTGTTTTATATGTAAATTTTTTTTAAAAAAAATATGAAAAAAGAAAATTGTTTTCAGTAGGATGAATAAAGTAAATTTTTTTTTTTTTGATTCTAGGATGGAAAAAGAAAGTTAAAACAAGGACTTTGGTGACGAGGCCTGGAGTGGCTGCATTCTCATGGTTATTTTCCTGGTTTTCCTCAAAAGCTTTTCTTTTGGCGTCCTTTGTCCTGCCTCCTCCCACCAAGCACAGTCCCCGATGCTCTCACGCTTCCACTCTACCTCCGTCCAACCTTTCCACTTCCTCCCATGAGCTCCACAACCGAGTTCAAGCCGATTTCTAAACCCTGGGTTGTTCCCTGCTGCGGTCTTGCCTCATGAAGTCGGTAATCCGGGCCGAAATGCATGGGGCTTTCATCAGCCTTTGGAATCCACGAGCACCCATGAAGAAAATGAGAGGTAAGGTCCCCTCCGATCCCTCCTTCGGTCCTCGGACAGCCTTGTTAATGGCAGTACTTCTTCTGGGTTTTGCCCCTTGCGGGTTCTCTGGGGAGCTCGCACTGGTTTCCGCTCCTCTTGGTTTTCAGATTTCTGGCGACGAGAAGGAAACCACATGGATTTCGCCCAATGGGTTCTTCGCATTTGGCTTTATCGGGGGTTATCAGGAAGATGATGATGGATTTGTTGTGGGAATTTGGCATAATCTCCCAAAAATTCAAGATAAGGTCCCGGTTTGGCTTGTTGGGGGCGGCGTTAGGGTTAGTGAAAATTCCACATTGCAGCTCTCCATGGATGGGAGCTTGGTCCTGATCGATGGTAGTCTTCACGATCTTCAAGTTTGGAGCAGCAACACGATCAATCTTGGTGTTCAAGCTGCTAGTCTGATGAACAATGGAAACCTGGTTCTCACTGGTAGTGGAGGTAGAGTCGTTTGGGAGAGTTTTAATAGTCCCACAGATACTTTACTTCCCTGGCAGTCCCTTATGTTTCCCCAATCTCTTCAAGCGTCCTCAGAAGGCTCCATTTCTAGCTACTATAGCTTTGAGGTTAGGAGATCTGGTGAAATTGCACTTGTTTGGGAGGACAATGTAACATATTGGAGCAGTCATTTGCGAAAGCCTATAAATGTTGGAGAAGTCAGGCTTGAGCCCAATGGTCTTTTAGGGCTATTTGATGCCAGCGGGGCTCTGGCTTGGTTCCGCTATAGCGAGGATTATAGAGATCCATCTGTGATCTTCCGGCGTTTACGTATTGACCGTGATGGTAACCTTAGAATATATTCATGGAACAATGCTAGTTCTTTGTGGAAAGTTGTATGGCAAGCTGTGGAAAACCAGTGTCATGTGTTTGGCTTCTGTGGGTTGTATAGTGTTTGCGGTTATAATTCCTCTGGACCTTCTTGCGAGTGCTTGCTTCCATATTCGGCTTCAGGCGAGTGCGAGAAAATTGCAGACTTGGGGAATTGTAACAAAGGTGCAAGCACACTGGTCCTCAAACAGACTGTTTTGTATAGCCTCTATCCGCCTCATGATGTCGATATAATGCTAGGCTTAGACGATTGCAAAAGTTTTTGCCTGAATGATAGTTCTTGTTTTGCTGTGACTGCAAAAAATGATGGCTCTGGTCTATGCACCATCAAAAGAACAACCTTTATCAGCGGCTACCACTACTCTTCAATCCTAGCGACTTCATTCCTGAAAGTCTGCCTCCTCCCTGAAGCCGTTTCTGCTCAGGCTGCTCAATTGCATGACAATTCAGCACCATCTGAAGGTAGACAATCTGTCTCCCAAATTGTCGGGAAAAAGAGTTTCATGGTTGGTATTGTTGTCATTCTCCTGATTACAGCTGTTGTCTTTCTCACTGTTGAGATCATTATATTTTGGTTTGTTCTCCATAGAAGAAGGAAGAGTGGCATGGAAGGGAGAGGCACATTTCGAAAGGAGTTCGAGATGAATCCACATTATAGTGCTGTGGTTAGGTTATCGTTCGAAGAAGTAAAAGATTTGACTAAGAATTTTGTGACTCAGGTAGGTCCTAGTGTATATAAAGGCATGCTTCCAAACAAAATCCCAGTAGCTGTGAAAGTCCTTGGTAATATGGTAGTTTCTAATAGGGGATTTCTGTTGCTTGTCTCAACTCTGGGTGTCACTCACCATCGAAATCTCATCGCTTTAAAGGCTTTTTGCTGCGAACCAACTCACAAATTACTAGTATACGAGTACATAACCAACTGCTCTCTTGATCAGTGGTTATTAAGACGAAAGCATGGCAAAAGCAAGGATGGTTGGCATCAAAGGCATAGTATTGCTATTGGGATAGCAAGAGCTCTGACCTACCTACACTTAGAATGCAAGCAGTGTATACCTCATGGAAATTTGAAACTCGAGAATGTTTTACTTGATGAGAACATGGTGGCTAAAGTTACCGATTATGGTCTCCATAGCTTATTGCAGAAGGATGCAGCGTCATCGTGTGAGACACTTGTCGAAAGAGATATTTACATGCTCGGGTGGGTTTTGCTTCAGATTTATGCAGGAAGAAGGTACATGGACGATGGAAAACTGCGAGAACTGGCTTATCGGATGTGTGAGAGTGGAAGATTGAGTCAGTTTGTTGATCCCCAATTATCTGATGTTGGGCCTGAGCTTGAAGGAGTAGAAAGAGTAGTGAGATTAGCTCTATGGTGTATGCAGACCAAAGCTAGTCTGAGGCCTTCCATCGGTGAAGTGGTGATGGTTTTAGAAGGCGCTCTTTCTTTAGACATGCCTCCAGCAAACTAGTCTTCAGGCTTCTTCTGTGGGGTTTCATTGAACATCTTTATAGGGAACTAGTAGGTATATTACTAACTTGCCTTAGGAAAGTCTTCTCTACAACTAACATAGCATGCTATATTTTTGAAGCATTTGATCACTTATTAGATGTCAATTGCTGTCAATTATGTAGTGTAAGTTTATGCTCCAAGTATATGATCACTGTAATTTGCTCTTGTCATACAATATGAGATGGATCATGAAATTTTGAGGGGACTCAACCCCAAATATATTGGAGTTTGAAGACTATTTTTTTTTTTTTTTTTTTTTGAATCTCAGTATGAAGACTAATTATGTATTTAGGATTTGGTTCACAATAATGAAATTAGTGGCTCAACTTCTGATATACTTGAAAACATATTTCTTCTTTGTTGAGTGGAAAAGTTCACAGTTTTCATTTTTATGTTAGAGGTGTCTGATTCTATGTTATATGGATATTCATGTTATTTAAGTGTTAATGTTCTCTGAATGTTTATGTTATTCTTTTATTATTATTTATTTGATTTCATGCTATTATACTAAAAGATGATATTGAAAAATCAATTTAACTATGCTCCTCTCTATTATAATTAGGGTGACATTTAGAATGTCATTTTAGCATAAAAGTCTTATAATTTTTTATAATATTATTTAAACATATCATCAAATAAAATATTTAATTTTTGTAAATAATATTATTAAATCAAACTCCCTCTTATTCTTATATTGAGGTTGTAGCAGCCTTCAAACTAGAATTTTATAGTTAAGCTTGTTCAAGATAAAATAATAATAATAGGATTAGTGATGCTATATTCTTGTATTTTACTCTTTCAAAAGCTTTAGATTAAGCTAGAAGGAAAGCATAAATCTATGTAATTAATCTTAATTAGCTTGAGATTATGTCTTTTGTCAGTGTTCTAAATGTTAATCTGACATTTGTGGGATCCATGGGCACTGGCTTCTATAATATCCATGGGCACCGGCCTCAAAGCTAAATCAAAATTTTGGATAAAAGTTTATTCAATTATAAGTCAAGTTTCAGTTTTAAAAAAAGATTCGTGTGGCATGCAGATAAATGTCCCTTTTATTTATGGCATGTTGATTTTAAAGAAACAAAATGGCTAAACGACTTTAAAACTTAGAATATAATCACCAGCCCTAGATAGGATGAACAATTGCAGACAATTGCTATACTGTATTTTCTTAAAATGAATCTTTTTGCTACAAAAACCAATCTTTTTTCTACCATCAACAAATTTAATTACAAGTCATATATACCGAACATGAACAACCTCTTATTATCATTAAACTGAACATCAAGCTGTTATTGAATTGAATATCGAGCTGTTCATCAACCGTTCACTGACAACCTTAGTTAAAAGACATCTGTTTGTTGACTACCATACAAGTTCTTTACCTTCCAAGCTTCTTCATGCTCCCCACAGCTATTGTAAAGCTCAGCAAGACCACTAATTACAGTATCATTCATCATCTCCTCCATTTTAACCAGTCTTCCATGAACTTGTTTCCCTTCTCGGAGACCCATCATCCCAACACAAGCCTTGAGAGCATCAATCTCCGCAGAAAGATTCAATCCAAAATCCAAGCTTGTTATCTCAGAGTAAGCTTGAAATGCTTCAACATTCAAGCCATTTCTAACAAACCCAGACATTAATTTTCTCCATAACCCCAAATCCTTACCTTTGAGCTCATCGAAAAGCCGATAGGCGTCTTCCACCTTATCGCATTTTTCATATAAGCTGGCTAGAGCGCTCAGATGTTTGCTCCCTGGTTTATGCCCCAACCTGATGATGTGAGCATGGATTTGCTGCCCATGTCGAAGGGCAACTCCCAAGATGCTGGGCCGAATCAAGGCTGTGAATCCCAACCCGCCGACGACCTCCGCTAACGACCCTGAACCTGAATTCAGCGTCACGCTAATAAGGGAAGAAGCCTTCTTGACTTGGTCGTTGCCGCTGTAACCTTCTATCATGGCAGTGCAAGCCTCAATTGGAGGCTCTGGCATTTCATCGAACACCTTGCGGGCGCGTTCAACATCCCCGCACTTCGAATACATGTCGATCAAAGCAACATTCACAAACCTGTCGTTCTGAAATCCTGCAGCAATTATGTCTTCGTGAACAAGGATTCCCAGCTCCAAATCCTTGGCGCTTGCGCAACAGTTGAGTACGATCGTGTAGGTGAAGTCATTGGGTCTGATCGTGGCGTCGGCGTCAGAACACATGAGACGGTATAGGTCGAGGGCGTCGCGGGGGAATCCAGCGTGGTGGTACATGGCGATGGCGGTGGTCCAGGAGACGACGTTGCGGATGGGCATTTCGTCGAACACCTGGCGGGCAGTTGCGAGCAGGCCGCATCGGGAGTAAAGGAGGAGGAGGTTATTGGCGACGAAGGGGTCGGTGTGGAGTCCGGCGCGCAGGGCCTTCTCATGGGCGGCGCGGCCGAGGCGCAGGCTGCGCGCGTCGGCGCAGCTCTTGAGGATGGTGCAAAGGATGGGGGCGTCGAGGGAGATGTACTGGGTTTCCATGAGATCGCAGATGGCGAGTGATTGCTGGATTCGTTGCTCGATAGACCACTCGGTGGCGCACCCTCCGCCGCCAGCAGCGGTAGATCCGGAGGGAGACGGCGGCGAGTGGAGGGGAAACGCAAGGCCGTTTCGGCGGCCAAAAGAAGCAGGAAGGCGAGGCGAGCAAGGGGAGAGATGGTAAGAGGAAGATGATGGAGAGGGTTTGGAGACGGGATTGGGAAGGGCAGAACAGATGATGGAAGCCATTGCTGTGCCGAAAGGAAAAGATAGTGGGAAAATGCAAATAATATCAATTAATTAGGGGTAATTATATTCAGGTTCCTGAGATTGATCCTTATTTCACATATATTTATAAAATTAAAAATATTTCATCTGACTCCTAATCACTCATAAATTATTTCGTGTAGGTCCTTGATTTAGTGTGAGGCTAATTAAGGTCCAAACGACTTATTAAAGGCAAGTTAATTCCTAAAATGCATGAATTAACTAAGATGCAAAATAAAAAAAAGTTTTTACATAAAGATTAAAAATAAATTTAGCTTTGAATTAGTGAATCTCCAAGTCCATAAAAACATAAGATTTGCATATAATTTTAAGTTTAGATTTGGATCAAATTAAAAAATATTCACAAATAATAGTATCTAGAACATTAAATTCGTAAAAACTTATTCAAATTAGCAAGGAACTCTATAGAATGGAGCCTACGATAGATCAATTTAATTAATTCATAACACGAGCAAGATATTGATCACAATTCATATCAAATCATAAAGTAAATCAATACACGCTTTAAATGAGAAAACATATATATGAATCATAAAACGAGTAAATAGAGCGAAAAAAGCGTCATGTAGAAAGCAAAAGAGGTGGAAGACAAGGTAAATCAAGTGGTAAGAAATAGAGATAACAATTGAGGAACTCAAATCCCGTGTTTCATGATCGAATTAACATCTCGCATGATTCGCCTACTGTAGGCAGTGGTGGCCGGTAGTGACGGAAGAGGCTGTCCCACCATGGAATTCTATTTGTAGTGCCTCTGGGCAGCAGCAACGACTAGAAAGAGAGTTGACAGCCTTAAGAGGAAAAGATTTCGCTCAATCAATTTAAAAATAACAAGCGGCTAACCCTAACCTCATATGATGAATTCTATTTATAAAAGGATTCACCTAATCTTCCTGGCTTTGTAATTGATTAAATCTCCACCCTGCATTTTACTCTAATTGATCTTGAGCCTCCATTTGGATTAAAATGATCTAATGGAGGGGGGGAAAAGGGGGTGTTGGGCCAAGGAAGAGGGGGCTTTCGGCCCATGTTGGCCCATAAACTCTATTTAAAAGCCCCAACACCTCAAGAGTCCAAAATTACAAATTTGGCCCATTTATATTAATTCTCATACTCTCACAAAGCAAAAAAATAAATGATGAATTAAATTCTCTCTCTCTCTCTCTCTCTCTCTCTCTCTCTCTCTCTCTCTCTCTCTCTCTCTCTCTCTCTCTCTCTCTCTCTCTCTCTCTCTCACCAATAGCAATCTCCTTCACAAAGTGTAATGTAAAACAATAAAGTTTGCAAAATTCAAGATGTTAGTAAAAAAAAGTGCGAAACATAAAAATATACAGAACGATAATGATAATAACTCTTGAGGTAAGTGTGATGCTGTCGTCAATGTAGTCAATACTGATGCTTTGCATAACTCGTTATTATGGATCCCATCAATATTGAACATTAGGTTATATATATTTTTTATTAAAAAGTATATTTAAGTATTTGTAAAAACTATTATGAGCCCTAGGACATTGCAAAGAGGAAAAAGTTAAGATTATAATTGTGATTTCAAATACTTAAATATCTTTTTAAAGAAAATATAACTTGACAACTAAATATAATAAAATTTCTAATTATGAAATCAAGTTATAACAATAACAAATAAGAACAAGTTGGTCGTATTCAAATCTTTATAGTTCGTTTTTGCTTAATTCTTCCTAAAGAAAATTAAAGTAATTAGCAAATTTCATTAGAAAAAAGCTCTTTACTAATATAAAACTTTCAAAATTGATATTTCCAAGCACATCACACAAATCATTATTTGTATACTAGTAAACTAAACAAATAATATAAATTTATTCTTTTTAAAAATCAATTTTGCCCCAATTAGTTTTTAGTTTTACTGACCTAAAACAAAAAACTTTTACACCAAATCAAAGCGAATATGTGACACTCGTGGCTGAAGAGGACGGGGAGTGATTGCCGGATGATATCCTAAGAGAAAAGAATCACTGAGTTAAAACTGTGGCTCCTAGCAGACTTCTAGGCCGAATAATGAGTGGTGAGAAAGACACATAAATGAATCGTCTCATATCAAAAAGGAAGGGAGATCCTGAGCTGTATAAGTAGATAATGTGATCTCAAATAGTACATGTATATTTTGGGGCAAAATTGTAAAATTAATAATAAAAATTTTATAGTTAAACGTGCTTGGGCTGGAGTAGCACTGGAATGGGTGACCGCCTGAGAAGTGCTCAAGTCACACAATTTTTCTAAAACTAAAACAGACAATATCTCTATATTGAAATCACAGAATATTGCAGGATAACTCGAATTTAACTCGACATAATATTTGAGAAATCACATATAAAATAAAAGTGGAAAGGGTTTCTTGAGTTGACCTAAAAGGGAAATCCCATTATCCCATTCAACTGTGTTAGATTTCACTGCATTATGCATTCTTCTCCCTACATTTTCCTTTATCTACCTTATGCACTACTCCATAAACTTTAGAATCCAATTTCAAAAAAATATTCCATAAAAAAAAAAATTCAAGAAAATAAAGAGTATAAATAACTTTAAGACAAAATTAAAAAGTTATTTTTAGTTATGATAAAAAACTTTTTTATGTGATAATTTTATTTTGGGGCATTTAGGTTTGGAATAAAGATTTGAAATAAAGTTAAGTTTATTTTACAATAAATGTAAAATAAAATTAATTTTTTTATTTTAAAGATATTTATGTACATGCTATACAAATCTTATAATATTACAAATAATATTATTTTTATAAAATTTGAATTATGTGATAGTTATTTTTTTTTTATAAATTAAGAATTGTGGTGAAATAGAAAAAATTATATTGTATATGTGTAAAACTCTATTTCTTTTAAAATAAGAAATACTTTGTATTTTTCATAAATAATTTTAAACATTAAATATAGTTATAAATTATATTTAAAAATAGTAGCATTGCTGTTCTAAAATTTATATATGATATGAAATAGAATTAATTTAGTGTTAAAATTTGTGTTATATTAATTTAAAATATTTTTAGTTTATTATTAAAATTTATGTATAAGATATATATATTTTTTATATAAAATTCTACAAATAAAATAACTCATAAGATTAGTTTTAATTCAGATTAAAATTAATTTGGGCAAACAAATGCACAAAAGGTAAATTAATGTGAAAAAAAAATTAAATTTATGAAGAAATAAAATAAAATAATTATTATTTATTAAAAATATATTATAAATACTAAATTAAATAAATTTTTTATGGAAAAGCATAGAAATTACCATTGTAGGTGCCAGACTCCAAGGAGATGACAAAGCTCTTTGTTAAAATATTGGATTCTTAAATTTTTAATTATTCATAAAAACTATATATAAATTATAACATTTATATATAACAAAAAATTATATTTTTTATATAATTTTTATGTGATGCCTGTAGCCAAAGAGGATCGAGAACAATCGCCGAGGGCGATGTCCTAAGAGAAAAAAATCACTGAGGTAAAATGCGGTTCCTGGCAGGCTTCTAAGTCGAATAATGAGCAGTGAGATGAGCACAAAATTCTCACATCAGAAAGAGAGGGAGATCCTGAGTTGTATAAGTAGATAACGTGATCTCAAATAGTAGAAGTATTTTTTGGGACAAAATTATGAGACTAATGATGGAAAACTCCGTAATTAAGTATGCTCGAGTTGGAGTAGCATTGAAATGAGTGACATACTGGGAAGTGCTCAAGTGAGACAATAACTCTATATTGAGATTACGTGATGTTATATTTTATGAATAATATATATTATTAAAAATTTAATATATTAAATAACATGTAAATAGCTTCTTTTTTTAGTGAGATATATGTAATTGCCCATGAAAGCATCGATCTTTGTTCTCTTCTCCACCAAGTCCTCTCGATACGCACAATTTACCAAACGCCATTATCGCCCAAGATCTCGACCCGTCGCCCAACTCTTCCCCTTTGCCTCCCTTAAAAGCTCTCCTTCCCAAAATCTCACAAAACAGAGATCCTAAATCCTAATCCCTCCCTCCCCCTTCTTCCTTAAAACCCATTCAAACCGAAGAACAGACCCTTCATATTTACTTCTTGATGAATAAAATATAATTATTCATCAAGAGGAAGAAGAAGAAGAAGAAGAAGAAGAAGAAGAAGAAAAACCACCCTCCTAATCGATCCCTCCCTCCAATCTTCCCCCCATAGCAACGAAGAAGAAGAAATGGGAAGGCTTTCTCCAGTTTCAGAAGAACCCATTAGCGAGGAAGAAGGCATCTCAAAGAAAAACCACTCCTTTACCACATGGCTGAAGAACCAGCTCTTCTTCCACAGGAAATCCAACCTCAGAGTCCTCCTGAGCGTCATGGCTTGCCCCCTCTCCCCTGTCTCCATCCCCCCCAAACAACCGCGCGGTATCAGCTCACCGGCGGACTACATTATCCAGCAGTTCCTCGCGACCTCTGGCGCCGGAAAGGCAGACTGCCCGGCGGCGCCGGCGAAGAGCATGTACGCCGCCGGCCGGGTAGCCATGGCCGAAAAGCAAGGTTCCAGCGCATCTTCTTCCTCGGGCTACGACCAAGAAGGCTCCTTTGTCGTCTGGCAGATGTCTCCCGGCATGTGGCTCGTCGAGCTCAACGTTTCCGGCCACCAGATCGCCGCCGGCAGCGATGGCCGCGTCGCCTGGCGCCGCACCCCTTGGCTTGGGGCCCACGCCGCCAGAGGCGGCGTCCGGCCGCTCCGACGAGCTCTGCAGGCAAGTAGCGTCAATTCACCCTTTAGCTTCGAGTAATGCTACATTGTTATTATTATCAAAAAAAAAAAAAATGCTGCACAAAAATAAATTAATATGATTCTAATATTGAATAAGATATTGTTAGTAAGAAAATATATTATTTATTGAATAATTAATTTATCTTTTTATTTTCAAACTCATAATAATGACTATTTTTTAGATTATTTAGCTTGCTTACGCATTAAACTTGGCCATTATATTTTTAGAATAGTTTAAATTTTTTAAATTTAAAAATTTATTTTAATGCTATAATATGAAATAAAAATATTTTTATTATTTAGAATTATATTAAACTTAAAATAAAATTAATTTTTTATCAAAAAAATATATAAAATATGAAATAAAATTAATTTTTAATAATTAAATTTATGTACGATATAAAATAAATATAAAATATTAATTAAATATTTTAAAAAAAATTTGATGAATTTTTTGCAACAACTAGACTAGGTTGTCAGACTTCACCTCGAATTGCAATCAATAAAAATCTGAATTTTTTATTTAAGTCAATTATATTTATCCATTGATTAAAAGTTTAATAATGACATCATTTGATTGGAGGCAATTTTTTTCCAAACACAAATCTCAACTATAAAAATTAATTTTATTTCATATCTAATGCAAATACGAATATTAGAATTTAAAGTATTTTACATTTTACATACTTTTTAATACTAAAATAAATTTCTTTCTCATTAAATTTAAAAAATAAAATATTTTTTTTCTTGTCCAAAATAAAAAAAATCAAACCAAACGAAGCCCCATTATGCTGATTTTCTAGTTGATTCAAGCTGAACTAATGGCATTACATCTTACAAAGAACACATATTACAAATACCCAACCTAAGAAAAAGCATTTGTTGATTGCTAATATATATTCTATTTCAAAAACTAATTTTTTATTTATTTTGATCATTAATTTGACATCAAATCATAATAAAAACAATATATATATATATATATATGTAAACTTGAATGTGTTCGATAAAATTTGAAGTTTTGAAGATAATGGCTAAGTCCTATGTTTGTGGAGCATGCACATGGGCTCCTCATGCTGGCCAATCAATGGCTAGAGCTTTTGATCAAAAGGCGCTAGGTGAGTTGATACATGTGAGAGCTTTTCTTATGAGTGCAATAGGCTTTTGAAGCTATTATGAATTTTAATCACATAATCCTTGCACATTTTACTGCCCCAAGATATCTCATTTCATTTTTTTTTTAGAAAAGATGTTTTGGCTACTATCAACAAAAAAAAAAAAAAAAAAATGTTTTTGCCTAACAATCCAAAAAATTTGACATCAAATTGTTATATTTTCAACAACAACAACAACAACAACAACCAAGGATGTCTTTTTTGATCTCCCTCTTCCTCTTTGTACATGGGCAAAATCCAGTAACTCAAAATCTCCTTTGGTCTCCCTCTTCCTGCCTTGTCGAATCAATCATGACATAAAATTGTTATATTTTCAAGTACAACAAATTTCAAAATAAGAACTTCTAGTCATACATAATAAAACAATGCAGGGACTGGACCCTGTAACAATTGCTGCAGTATTCTCTCCTGCTCAACTCATTGGTGATAAGCAAATTGGTGAAGAAGACTGCTTTGTGATGAAGTTAGAAGCTGATCCCTCAAAACTCCTAGACCAAAGTGACAGCACTTCAGAGATTATAGAACATGTAATGCTTGGTTGCTTCAGTGAGCGCAATGGCCTTTTAGTTCACCTGGAGGACTCCCAGTTGATGAGAATACAATCACCTGGAGCTCCAGCAGCGTACTGGAAGACTACGATCAGCTCGTGGATGAAGGATTATGCTCCCATTGACGGTGTCATGATAGCGCATTCGGGACGATCGATGGTGAATCTGGAGCGGTTTGGAATCGCCGGAGACAAGAAGATGAGCGTATCGATGATCATGGAGGAGAACTGGATTATAGACGATGTGATGTTCAATGTACCTGGTTTGACTGCAGACTTCTTCATCGCTCCAGAACAAATAAAAGTTATATGATAACATGGTTAGCATATGGTAGAACGATTTCACAGAGTTTTTGTAGATATGCAAACATGATTTGTCTTCTTACATAAGCAATTTTGCTTTCATGTTTGTTGCAATAGTAATACCGAACTTTTACGTAACACAACCAAAGGAGAATATATCAAGCACCTAATCTTAAACAAAATTTAAACATCACAAAAAAATATGATGTAACTTCATCTAAGGATGCTGAGAATATATTGTGACTCTTTTAACTTATGAGGTTAATTATCAACCATACAGACAAACTCAAGTAGACAATCTTTGCAAAAAAAAAAAAAGAACTACTGAAAATAATTGTTTCATTTTTTAAAATAATTATAGCTTTTGAGTGTTTTAACATCTAATAGCAGCACCTTTCTGTTCATTTGTGCTATGTAATTTTTTTCATAGTAATGAGGTATTGAAATTAGAGTCCTGATGCAAATGGTAAATTCTTTTGTCAAATTAGCTATCAGCTTTCTTATCCAATAAAATTTTTAAATAATAAAAATAATTATATTTCACATGAGATGAAAATTTTAAATCCAACACACATCTTTATACATAATAAAAATTGTCGCAGTTCAATTATCTCACCAAACAAACCGGAACATAAAACCCATAGAAGCCCTACTTGTGATGACTTGGGACTGCATGTGACAGGGAGTAGTCACCGAAGTGATGTCTATATAATTAATGAGAATTACTTGGACAAGGAGCGGCTTCTAACAAGCTTTTAAATGAGGGGAATATAAATGAATTGTCTAAGAATTTCTAAACTGTATAAGTAAATAATGTGGTCTCAAATAATAGTAAATAATATGATCCTAAATGATAGAAGTGCCCTTGAGGTAAAATCATAAGGCTAATGATGAAGAACTTCATAATTAAGTGTGCTTGAGCTGAAAAAGTATTGTGATAGATGACTTCCTAAGAAGTATTCAAGTCACGCAATTCTCTAAATAAAAACGGACAATACATCTATATTTGAGTTACAAGATATTATAATATTTCATCAAAGCCGGCCACCCACAATATGATGTGGTTTGAGAATAAACCAAGCAAAAGCTGGTGAGCTTATGATGACCCGAGATAGAAGATGGCAGGGAATACTGATCGCCGAAGTAATGTTCATGTGATGAATGAGAATCACTCGAACAAAGAATAGTTTATGGCAAGCTTCTAGATGAAAGGACACAGGAATGAATCGTCTCACATCAGAAAGGAAAGGAAGATCTTGAGTTGTATAAGTAAATATATGATTTTAATTAGTAAAGACATATTTTGGGATAAAACTGTGAATCTAATAATGAAAAATTTCGTAGTTAAGCGTGCTTCAGCTGGAATAGTATTGAGATCTGTGACATCCTAAAAAGTACTCAAATCATGTAATTTTTTAAAATCTAAGTGAATAACATTTCTATTTAGACACAGGATGTTATAGTAGTACACTAAACCATGTTGGGAGAAAGTTTGCTCTAAAACAGGAGCATGATATTGGTTCTGCTTTCTCTAGAGAGGCACATGTGAGGTGTCCTTTCAAACAGAAAAGCAGGCAAAGGTTCTCCTGTCATGAGTTCATTCACATGAAATGAGCATATTCTTTTCGCATGAAGAAATACTTGATCTCAGTGGCTCAAGCATAAGAAACTTTGGCCCTATCAAATAGGACAGGTAAAGTAACTCTGTTTTGAGTTCATACCTTGCTGAAGTCCCCATCTCAGTTTCTATTAAATATGTCAGGATGCAACTTCATAAACAGCGATAGCTCAACTATTTTCTGAACATTCTCTGTACAGCAACAGTTTTTCTTATTATAATTTTTATTTTCGAAGGAATTTCTTTAAGTGTAAAGTGGATGTAGAATGACGAAGGCGAAAGAAAAGACCAAGAAAAGAAGATGTAACAGAAGAAAAGATAGATAAACAACAAGAAAGAGAATGGAGAAAGACATCACAAGAAGAGAGAAATTCACTGGGGTAAGTCTTATTTGGAACTATTTAAGTTTTACACAAATTCATAGGAGAAGGAAAATTACTAAAACTTAACAGCAAGAAAAATCAAACATGCAAATGGAAACTATTAACCACTTACCAGTTAAGAAAATATTTAAATATGAGGAAAGAAACTACTATGCTAGCATCTGCTAAGATGATCTGAATCATGCAGAACTCGGCTATAAAAACTTGGTTGAAACAAAAATGTAATGCTTGTTGCATATTATGCCTAACCAGGAAGAAATCTGAATCAAGGAAAAGAGTTGGAACTCATAAAGACTTCTTTACCCCACTCTGACTGAGCTCTAGTGTAATGTTCTGCAGTAAATAACAGTCATATTTCACTTCCACTATTTCATTTACCGCAGAGGAAGCAAAAGAATAAGGAATAGTGGAAAACAGAGTGCAAGCAAGAGAATCATAAAGGCCATGTTTGATAGTCCATTTCAACCGGTTTTAAGCAGTTTGAAGCATTTTCAGATGCCAAACAGGTCCAATCAGTCGGATGAAACTGAATCCGTTTCACTAGCGTGAAGCGGCTTCAAGGCCACGAAGCCGAAACCATCAAAAATGTGGTTTCAAGGGATTCCAAGTTTTTAAATTAATATTCATCTAAACAGAAATAAATTAAAGTAGATTTAAAACTAATTTTAAGTTATTTTTCATCTAAATAGAATTTAAGTTTGAAGGCACTTCAAACTTTGAATCTGATTCTATTTATTTTAAAGCCAAATCACTATCAAACAAGCCCAAAATGCAAAAGAGATCAGAGATCAAGAAATGGATCACACCACAAAAGTAATGTTAATGTTAGGTTATAATGCTGGTATTTCTCTTGTTCATTGAGAACTAAAGACATAACCTTAGCATATAGTTAGGTATAAGATACATAACAGAAAGGAACAAGAGGATATTATTTAGATAAGAATTTGTTAATTGATAGAGCGCAATGGAAATAAAGGATTCATGTAGCCGACCCCACCTAGTGGAATTAAGGCTTTGTTGTTATTATTATTGTTAGTGGATCAGTTTAGTTAATTTAAAGACCATCTCTAAACTTTAATAGGTGATAATGTTTGAATTCCATTGGATTCTTTTATTGATACTAAAGGACCTATTTGCACTTTATCTTAAATTAGAGAATTGGTTTAGCTAATTCGGAAACATCAAGAATTCAATTGCACAGGCTTAAGTTAGAGGAACTCAATCGCTTTTAACCTTTTATTTTGTATATTTTAACACATTTATTTATAATTGATACTCCAACTTTCTCGCAGATATACTCATTTCTCATTCTATTATTTCTTGTATATCCACACATCCACCTTAGCATCCTTATTTCTGTAATAATTATTTTATTTGTATGTTTCTTCTTTATAAGCCAACATTCAACACTATATATCATCGCTAGTCTTACTGCTAATTAGATAAAATATTTTCTATTAAGTTCCTTTATTAATCTTGAAAGACCTTTTTTTCACATTATCTAAAACTAGAGAACCAATTTGGCTAATTTAGAAACTAGCATGACCCAGTTGCACATAAGCCCAAACTAAAAAGGCTTAGTTGCTATTTGTCTTAATATAAATTTTACTTTGCCAACCAAGAAAAATTAAAAAGACACTCTATCTTTTGGCATTTTATCTTCTACTTTGCGCTGAGTAACTTAGGTTTTTTGTCATTCTGGTAACCAAGTAATATAATAGGATTATGTTGTTAAGTTAGTTGGTCACTATAAATTTAACATAGTATGAGAGGTAGAGGTCTTGCGATCTTGAGTTCAAGTCCTGGTGTCCTTCAATTTCTCCAAAAATATAGTTAAAACAACATAAGGTTAAGGTCATCCATAAGAAATTTGATCAAAGCACTAGCTTTTCATACACAACTTAACGTTTGCATTTTATAATCTCAATACATGAAGCAATGAGTAATTTCAGAAGAAAAAAGCTATAAATTTATGATACTATTTCATAATTCATGAAACATCATGATGGTATCTTCCATTTATCAATTCAATAATCGGCAGAGTCTGAAAATAGCCGTTTGACTACTGTCTCTCTGTTTTCAATGATCCTTCACCACCTATAATCTTGATCTTACATTAAAATAAAAATATGATTCAATGGGTTATGTGCCATATAAAGTTTGAGAGGGAAAGAACGCATGCTTGGCACTTCTAATACCTGTATAACCATTAGCATCCAAATTGGCTCTTCTTCAACATCAGTAGATCAAATCATAGTAGATGACTATCTTCTCCACTAGTTTCAGGCCTCATCTTTATTCCCTTCTTGCTCCTCCATCTCCCCCATCCTCTCCTCCAGTTTGAACTTCAAAAACCCCCTCGCCTTGCAAAACTCCATGAAAAAGTACATTGCACCGCCAAACAACGTCAGGCCACCACTGATCGCAAACACTCTCCAGTTCGCCAGCACCATCACATAGATAAGAAACGCCGAAGGAACGAAGCACATGAAGATGAGCGCCGGCATCCTCAGCGGAACCCTAAAGGGCCTTTTGAGATTGGGCTGCTTCCTCCTCAGCCAAAGAAAGGAGGCGATCTCGAGAAGCATGCCGAGGCTGTAGAGGAAGTTGGCGGAGGAGATGATGTCGTCCAAGGAGAGGAAAGAGATGCCGAGGGAGATGAGGCTCGAGGTCACGATGCCCACCCACGGCGTGTTGAACCATTTGGAGCGAAGCGCGAAGGGTTTCGGGAGGAACCCTAGGTCGGCCATGCCGAGGAGCTGGAAGGCCGCGCTGCTGAGCTGGGCTTCGTATAACCCAATGGCGGACAGCACTGCGCCGACCTCTACCCAGTACTTCAGCCACCGCCCGGCGATCATGCCTGAGAATCATCATCAACAATGCGTCTTCAATCAGTCTTTTAAAACTTCTTTTGTCTCGATTTCAATTTCGGAAATAGTCGAACATTTTTTAGGGGTTTTTTAATCATAACAGCTTTGATAATTTTTTTTATGGAAACAATTTCGATAGTTTTATTTCGATTATTTCAACATATATATAAATATATATATATATATATATTAATATATATATATATATATATTAGGTTTAAGGATAATATTATCCATTTAAAAAACTTTTTTTTATTTATTTTTAAATAAAATTTATATTTAAATTAAATATTTAAATATAAAATTAGAAATATCTTCCCACTTCTTCACAGACACCGAAAACATGAACAACCACACATAGGCATTGTACACGAAAGGGCGGTGCGCGCGTAACCCTTGCACACTCAGAGATGCCACGCGCTTGACATCACGTGGCGGCTGTGGGCAGCCATTTAAATTACAGTGGCTGAGAGATTTTTTAATTTATATTTAAATATTTTATTTAAAAATAAATAAAAATTTAAATTAAGTAAAAAAAATGTGATTAAAATATGAATCTCAATCTTATTAAAAAATTTTAAAATCATAAATTTATTTGATATTATTCTAAGTCTAAAAACTTTGGCTAAACATCTAATTTTTTTTTAAAAAAATTATTTTAAAAATATAAGAGTTTCTGTTGAAGTTAAATTCAAAAGTTTCTAACTTAAACCTCAACCAGTAAAATAGCATTTTTTTTGACAGGCAGAAAAATCATTATTTTAATTCTAGTTAATGAAATTAGACTCCTACTTAATGTGGGTTTATGAATTTAAATTTATTTCTAATAAAAATGAATTCATTAGATATATAATATTGTTTACTTAAATTTCTCTATTAAATAAGTCTACAATTAAATTTATGAACTCTCGAGCAACCCCCCTAATGCACGTGAAAATATTATATATTGAATCTGTTATAAATGAATTTCAGGCAACTATTAAAGAAGAATTCAAATTTAAAAATTTATATAAAATAGAGATCCAATATGAGAGACCCAAATAATATTTACCTATTTTTTATTATATAAACTAATTGAAGAATCCAATTGTAATTGTCAGCAGAAATCATGGACCTAATCATAATTAACTTCAATATTATGTTTATTTTAAAGGATACTATAATTTAAGAGAACAGCTTGTAATTTATCCAATAAACAGTTTTGAAGAATTGCGGACGGATCCGTTGACAGTCAACGCAACAATAAAATTAAGGTTAATTAATGGAAGGCTCAATAGTTAATTTATAATTGCCGTTTTGCACATAATAATTAAAAAAAAACTCATGAAAAATTTTAAATTTAAAAATTTCTGTAAAATATAATTATTACATAACAGTTATCTATTAATATTTTTTATAAGTATTTAGTAAATATTTTATTTTAAATTTTTTAAAATTTTATTTTTACTTCTCCCTCGCGCCAGTGTGGTGGGTGGCGGGTGTTGTGAAATAATACGCAGCGAAAATTTGGATCGCCGGACGTACAGTTAACCAAATAAATCGTGCTAGATAAATATGAGAAATAATGATAATTAAAGAATGAAACAACCACAATAACACCAGATTTACGTAGTTCGGAGGCATTCCTTCTATATCTACGAGGAGAGCAGAGAGAGACTTTATTATATAGAAAATCAGATAGAAAGAGAACCCTACACAAATCACCTGGTTCTTGATCTCAAACGGGATACAGAAATTGAATCTTTTCTCTTTTCAGATTAGACAATCTAATCGCTCCTCGAGCCTCAGATGATTGCCTCCAGATTCCTACGAAATTAACTCTGTAGCCGACGAAGAAGATCCAAGAGAAATTACTGCTGAAAATATCCAAGTGAATCACATATTCATGTTTCCCAAAAAGAAGCTTGAGAACTTGGAGCCTTTCACCAGAAATCCTAATAATCTCACATTTTTTGCAGCTTACCTGATCATCCCGTATTTATAATAGTAGCCTATAACAAATCCTGTATCTGATTCCATAAAAATCTCAACAGCCTAACAAATAATCCTTATAATTAGGATTATTTAATTATTATTCAAATCACATTTTAACAATCTCTGCCTTGATTTGATTAAAGTTAATACTTTTAAGCAGACAACATAATCTCTCTAAGTAGAAACACCCTCTCTCCCTGGGACTTTCATACCTTAGCTTCTCTGAATGTTAGCCAAGTCTAAGCAGTATAAAAACTTGATTACTACTAAAGATTTAGTAAGCATATCTGCAAAATTATCTTGATTGAAACTTTCACAAGCTTAATATCATCGCTTGACACAAGCTCTCTGAGTTTGTGATATCTGATGTCAATATGTTTTGTTCTTGCATAAAAAACAGGATCTTTTGCCAAATAAATTATACTTTGACTGTCACAATGCAAACTAACAGTCTTTTGTGAAATATCAAGTTCTTTGACCAAACCTTTTAACCAAACAACTTCCTTTACAGCTTCAACTGCAGCAATATACTTTGCTTCTGTTGTCGATAAAGCTACAATATTCTATAAAGTAGCTTTCCAACTGATGGGACCTCCACCTAAAATAAAGATGAATCCTATAGTGGATCTTCTCTTATCAAGGTTACTTGCATAATTAGAATCGACATAACCAACCAAAAGATCAGAATCTAAATTTTTCTCAAATAACACACCACAATCTAAAGTGCCTTTCAAGTAACGCAGAATCCATTTCGAAGCATTCTAATGCTCTTTTCTTGGGTTCGTCATATACCTGCTAACAACACTAATAACATGTGATAAATTCGGTCTAGCACATATCATAGCATACACTAGACATCTAACCGCATTAGCATACGGTACATTATGCATTTCTTGAAATTCTTTATCTGACTTTGGACATTGCTGTGAAGAAAGTTTAAAATGCTGAGCTAGAGGCGTACTGACAGCTTCGACATTCTTCATAATGAATTTTGTCAATACCTTCTCTATGTAACTTTTTTGAGTCAACTATAGCTTATCTTTATGACGATCTCGATGAATCTCCATACCTAGAATCTTTTTAGCATTGCCTAGGTCCTTCATCTCAAATTTTGAACTGAGCACTTTTTTCAACTCACTAATCTCATGCATATGTTTGCAAGCTATGAGCATGTCATCAACATAGAGCATTAGTAGAATAATAGAATCATCACTAAGAAAACAGAAATAGACACAACTATCAAACTTGCTCTTATATAACCATGTGTTATCATAAAGGTATCAAACTTTTTATACCACTAACGTGGAGCCTACTTTAACCCATAAAGAGATCTTTTTAGCTTGTATACTATCTTCTTATTGTCTTGTTGAACAAAACTTTCTGGTTGCATCATATAAATCTCTTTATCTAAATTGTCATGTAAAAATGTTGTCTTCACATCAAGCTGCTCCAACTCTAAATCATAGCTACTATAGCAAGTAAAATTCTGATAGAACAATGTTTCACCATTGGAGAAAAAATCTCATTGAAATCTATTCCTTCTTTTTGACTGAAACTCTTAGCAACCAATCTTACCTTATACTTTTCTGGTTCTCCTGAAGATAAAGCTTCTTTCTTCCTGTACACCCACTTGCAACCGATTTCCTTTTTACCTTTAGGAAGTGCCACCAACTCCCAAGTTGGATTTTTCTGAAGAGAGTTCATCTCTTCCTGTATAGCATCCAGCCATTGATTGCTATTTTTTCTCTTTATTGCATTCTGAAAAGACAAGGGATCAGAAGAAATAACAAGAAATGTATAAGCCACAATATCTCCGAACTTCAGAGGTTTTTGTACTTCTCTTCTAGCCCTCCCTGTAGCAATAGAATAAGGCTTATCCTGAGGTAGATGTACTGAAACTTCATCCCAATGCGAATCATCTGACCTGCTGTCAATTTTACCCGAGTTTTTCTCAAACTTTACTTAAACAGCATTATTGATCTTTCATTTATCCTGAATCTTCTTTGGAGATTTCTTAAACATAGAAGTTTTATCAAATCTGACATCTCTGCAAAGCTCTGACATTCTTGTGTTAGGGTCCCAAACTTTATACCCTTTTACACCAGAAGTGCACTTCATGAAAATACACCTTTTGGACTTAGAATCTAGTTTAGTCCTCTCTGTATCTTGTAGCAAAACATAAACAGGACAATAAAAAATATGCAAGTTAGAATAATCAACTAGTTTATCTGATCATACCTCTTCTGGTGACTTGAGCTCCAATGTCAATGAAGGTAACCTGTTCACCAAGTAACAAGCTGTATTAACTGACTCAGCCCAGAATGGTTTTGACAAACCCGCGAATAATCTCATACATCACGCTCTCTCAAGCAATGTTCTGTTCATCCTTTCTACTACACCATTCTGTTGTGGCGTGTTTAGGATAGTAAAATAACGAGTAATTCCTTCCTTTAAACAGAAATCTTAGAACTCTTTGGATGTTTACTCTCCACCATTATCTGTACGGAGAACCCTAATGTGTGCCAGTAGCTTTGCCATACTTGCCTTCCAGTATTTGAATTTCTCAAATACTTCTGATTTATGCTGCAAGAAGTAAGCCCAGACTTCTCTTGAATAATCATCAATGAAAGTAACAAGATACTTAGCTCCTCCGAGCGAAGTAACTGGAGATGGACCCCATATATCTGAATGCACATACTCAAGGATGTTCTTATTTCTTTTATTAGAAGTAACAAATTTTACTCTGCACCGCTTGCCAAAAATATAAGATTCACAGAAATCAATCTTACATGATTTAATCCTCTTAAGTAGCTTCCTATTGTGCAACTCTAACAATCCTCTCTCACTTATATGACCCAATCTAGCATGTCATAGCATAATATCATCATTATCTGAAAAGAATGTAACAACAACATCTCCTGTAATAGTTTTTCCAATCAATTTGTATAATGATTCAATTTTTTCTCCCTTCATTACAACTAGAGCACCTTTCTTCACTTTTATAATGTCATCAGAACTAGTAAAAGTGCATCCACTAGCATCAAGGGTAGCTAGGGAGATCAAATCTTTCCTAAGGTCTCGAACATGCCTGACTTTTGTCAAAGTTCATATCACTCCATCAAACATTTTTATTTTTACTGTCCATATCCCAATTGATTTACACTCAGAATTATTACACATTATAACTCTATCACTATCATGTATAAAATAAGTAGAAAAACAATCTCTAAATGGGCACATGTGATAGGAACAACCAGAATCTAAAATTCATGAATCAGAAGAATTCATACCTGAGAAGGTGCATAAAGCTTCACTATCCTTCTCTAATCTTGAAGCAACACTAGTCTCATAACCTGATTTCTTCTTCTGCTGCTGCTTAGATTTTTTGGGACAATTTTTTTTCTAATGACATTTCTTTTTACAGTAGTAATACCTGTTATCCTTTCCTTTTGAATTAGACCTATATCTATACTGATTGTCAAATTTGCTCTTTGACCTGCCTTTATTTTGACTAGTTTTTATTGTCAAACTTTCACCTGTCATCTGCTTGTTCTGCACCTCATTTGACAATAAAATTGCATTGACTTTCTCCAACTTAAAGGTGTTTTTGCCATACAGAATAGTCGTTACCAGATGGTCATAAGACTTAGGCAATGATGAAAGAAGAAGTAAAGCTTCATCCTCTTCTTCTAATTTTACGTCAATACTGCGAAGCTGTGAGATCATTTTATTGAAAACATTCATATGTTCTAATAGATCAGAACCTTCAGACATACGCAAACTATAAAGTTGCCTTTTCATATAAAGTTTATTTGTGAGTAACTTTGACATATAAAATTTTTCTAACTTTCTCCATAAATCAACAGAGATCTCAACATCAGAAATATTATATAGTACCTCATCCCCAGGCATAATTGAATTGTACTTGATGCTTTTTAATCTAACTCTTCTCATTCTTCATCTATCATCTTTCTTGTTTTTTCTCTTCTGAGAAGAGTATGGTAAAAGTCATTCTGAACTAAGATAGCTTTCACCCTTCGTTGCCAAATATCGAAGTCCTTTTTACCATTAAATTTCTTCACCTCAAACTTTATAATTGGCATATCTGCAGCACCAGAATGACGAACTACACAAAAATGCGCTCTGATACCAAATCTTGTGAAATAATACGCAGCGAAAAATTCGGATCGTCGGACGTGTAGTTAACCAAATAAATCATGCCAGATAAATATGAGAAATAATGATAAATAAAAGAATGAAGTAACATAAGAACACCAGATTTACGTGGTTCGCAGGTATTCCTCCTACATCCACGGGGAGAGCAGAAAGAGACTTTATTATGTAGAAAATCAGATAGAAATAGAACCTTATACAAATCACCTGGTTCTTGATCTCAAACGTGACATAGAAATTGAATCTTTTCTTCTTTCAGATTAGACAATCTAATCGCTCCTAGAGCCTTAGATGATTGTCTCCAGATTCCTACGAAATCACTTCCGTAGCCGATGAAAAAGATCCAAGAGAAATTACTGTCGAAAATATTCAAGTGAATTACCTATTCACATTTCCCAAGAAGAAGTTTAAGAATTTGTAGCCTTCCACTAGAAATCCTGATAATCCCACTTTTTTTGCAGCTTACCTGATCATTCCGTATTTATAATAGTAGCCTATAACAAATCATGTATTTGATTCTCATATCTCAATAGTCTAAAAAATAATCCTTATAATTAGGATTATTTAATTATTATTCAAATTATATTTTAACAGGCGGTCACCCTGGCAACCCGCCTCCCCTCTCTCTTTCTCTTCCGGCGAGGAGCTAGCAGTAAAGCGACGATAGCGGCGGCAAGGCAGCATCGACAAGGCAACGACGAATAGCAAAATTATGAAAATTTGGAAATATGTTAAAGGTAAAATTAAAAATCTATTGAATTTGATAGTAAAGAAATCTTTTTTTGCAATATTTGGTAAATTTTAGAGAACTTTCGGCATGTTTTTAAAACTAATAAATCAAATAATATTTATGTATTAACCAAATTGGCCTTTCATTAATTAATCCATTAAATGTAAAAAAACAAAACAATAAAATAATAATAATAATAATTTCTATGAATAATAATAATTATTATTATCACAATAATAATAATAATAATAAGACACGCAAGCTAGCCGGGAAAACACGCCGGCGGCTGTTAGATGACGTACCTGCTGCGTCGGCGTAAAAACCGCTCCCCCAGGAAGAGTACGGTTCATCAAGGGCGGCGGTTCCGGTGAAAAGCGGCACCAGGTAGGCCGCCGACGTCAGCAAGCCGGCGGCGAGAAGCGCCCTCGGGAACGTCCGCTGCGGGCGGTCAACCTCGCCGGCGAGCGTGCTGGCGTTGTCCCAGAAGTTCAGATTCCAGAAGAGCGTGTTGAAGAAGAGCCTCCAGTCCCGATCGTGGGCGACGGCCCCCCACCGGCGAGGGTGGAGCTTGGGGAGGGCGGCGGCTGCCATGACGAAGAAGGGGGATAGGGAGGCGGCGCAGAGGGCCATCGCGGTGTAGCCGACGACGGTGAGCCCAGTGTAATTGAGGAAGGAGAGGAGGACGGTTGCGGCGGCGATGGCGGCAACGCGTGGCCCACCGGAGGAAACGGTGGGTACGACGCGGGCGATATAGTCGGCGCAGAGAGCAGGGTAGGCGGCGGAATTGATGGCGCCGGAGAGGAATTTCCAGGAACCCATTAGGGAGCCGGAGAATGGACCGAAGGCACGGTCGGCCCAGACGACGTAGCCGCCGTTGCCGGGGAGGGCGGTGGCGAGCTCAGCGGTGATCAGGGCTTCCGGGATGCTCCAGACAAAGGGGAAGAGGACGAAGCCGAGGATGGCGAGGAGGGGGCCGCCGGCAAGGACGGTTTGCTCGGAGCCATAGGGGCCGCCGGAGACCTCGAAGTAGATGAGGAAGACGAGGGGGAGCAGCGCAAGCTTGTTCTTGTTCTTGTTGCTGCTGCCGGCGGTAGTTTTTCTGAGGGGGATGGATTCGTGCAAGGGCTCCGGCATGGCGACGGCAGCGGAGGCGGCCGCTGCGGAGGAGGCGGCGGCGGCGGCGGCGGCGGAGGAGGAGGGGGAGAGTTGGATCTGGATTTCGGGGGTCATTGTGGGGAGTTGCCGGTTAGGGAAAAGATTACGTTTTTATCTGGCCGATGGGCTTGGAAAGTGGGTGAGTTGAGTCTCGTGAGTAACGTAGTAAATTAAATTAATTAATTATATTTATATCATCTAATACTAGTTTAAGAACAAATTACTGATACATGAGGAATTAATTATTTAAAATTTAATATATGAAATATTAAATGTTTGTTATGCTGTTCAAAATTTAAAATGGCTAAAATTAATATTTAATTTAATCAAATCAGATTATTTAAAATTCAAATCTAATGAATTTAATTATCCATTAAATTTCCATAACTAACTCCTTAAATTAAGGCTAAGAAAAATTACAGAAATACCCCCAGGTTATTATTTAGAAAAAGAAATAGAATTTCTCGTCCTAGAACACCGATTCTACTCTCCCCTTCTACAACCGCCGCCGGCCTAGAGAGAGGAGAGAGAAAGTGACGCGTTGGAGAGAGAGAAGCCGGATCTCCCTTAAAATCAACGATTCTTCTTCATCTTCTTCTCGATCTATACATTTTCTTACGCCTTGGACCGAATCTAGCAATTTGGAGTGATCATTTCTCTTCGAATCTCAAGAAAACCTATGATCATGGTGAATTTGAAGTAGGTTCTACCCTAACTTTGCTATTTTAAATTAAATATCTGAATATAAAAATTATTTTGAGAAAATGTTGATTTTGTATGTTAAATCGATGGATTAGATGTATGATTTACGTGAGTATCATTTTGTTATTAGTCTCCATATTTTATTTATTATTAAATTTGCTCATAAATTCGTGATTATATATTTATTTCAGAAATTCAATCAACGCTGGAATAATATGTAAAAAATTTCCATTTCTCTATATCGTTACAAATTATTAATTTTTAAGCAATTATATGATATTATTCTAATTAACCTAATGTTTAAACAGTGAAATAATTTCATATATTATTCTGACTCAACATTATATACTTTTGTTTTGTAAATTTCACTATAAGATGAATTCATGATCTTGTTATTTGATTTTCATGTTTCTAACATGCAAATTATTTTTATACCGCCATGTTTAATGTAGCAAGAATGATTAATTTAATTCATTTTCATGATATTAGAAATTTTCAGTTATTTTAAATTTAGAAAATTAATTAGGTTGAGAATTAAAGGAATATTTACGAATTTCACTATAGTTTGGGTTTGAATCTCATATGAACATTTCATATTACTTATGCATTATTAGTTTTTAAAAGATATAGTTAAAAATATTGTAATGGGAGATTTTAAGCCATGCATTTGTGATTTCCTACATTAAACATAATTAATTATTAGATTACATGATTAATGCCTATTATTGCATATCGATTCTTTGTCAGAACATGAAATGTAAACTTGAAATCTTTCTGTTTATAAGCATGATTAAAAATGATGATATATAAGTGATTTGAGATTTTGTTGTAATTTTGGATAATTATTCTTCGAATATGACACTCACGAGAAGGGCAAGTGCATGGGCTTGCGTGAGTAAATAAGTGTACGGACTTATTGTCATACTCGATGAGACTAATTGATATTTAAGTAAGTGTATGAACTTGCCAATTTAATAAATTATAATCTAAGAATTTTAATGTGCCAGTGGATTAAATTTAAATGTAATTTTTGTGGGATTACGCACCTCCCTTAGCTCGAGCATACAATATGATATTTGACGTGACGGCGTTCATTGTTAGTTTTTGATTGTCATGGGGGGTGACGATCCCCAAAGCAGATACATGTCTGCTGTGGATACGTGTCCACTAGAGGTCCTTACATGATATTTAGCGCGACGACGTCCATTGGATATACCTACGGAGGGCTATTCATGGGAGGTGACGATCCCCAAAGATGTAAAGGGAGCTGAGGCGTAGTACGAGAAATCACGGGCCCAAAAGATAATAGTGAAATTAATAAAAAGAAAATTAACCCGTTACTTATATTTTTTTATCATTTCTATTCACATACTGATATGGTATTTTCTATGCAAATCATGATATGTTTGTTTAACATTACTGTTCACACTGTGCTATATCATTTCTTTATTCTACATGTATGCTTAATTGAAATCTATGTTATACATATTTAATTGTTTGTTATTTTTATTACATCATGTTAATATGCTATTATTATTATTATCATTATTTAATATTTTTATTTAAAGATTTTGTTAGTGTATAACCTAGAGTCTATTCTAACGGACTCTATCACTAACGTGGCAGGTACTGGAGCACTTAATCACGAAAATAGAGAGAATGTCAATCAAAAAAAGAATTAGTTTATTTTCTTTATTTCTTTAGAGAGTGACTTGTTTGCTTATGTGTTTAGTTAAGACTTTAGTGATTTGCCTTATTTACTTTAATTGGATATTTATTTCTGTTTTAAGATGTAGTAATATGAACTCTTGTAGTAGCTTTTGATCTGTTTAGTTTTCTTCTGCTGTTAATTTTATTTTTCCTTCTCCCCTAACTTAGATAAATATTTTAGTGTGACAGCTAGGGTTATCATAAAGTGGTATCAGAGCCGACCACCCGAGCTCCTTAAATTAAGAGCTAGAAAAATTACAGAAATACTCCCAAATTATGATTTAAAGAAAGAAATACAGTTTCTCACCCTAAACAAAGATTCAACTTCCCCCCTCTTACAATCGCCGCCGGCCTAGAGAGAGGAGAGAGAAAGATGCGTGGGAGAGAGAAAGATGCTGGATCTCCCTCAAAATCGACAATTCTTCTTCATCTTCTTCTCGATCTACACGTTTTCTTATGCTTTGGATCGGATCTAGTAAGTTGGAGCGATCCTTTCTCTCCGAATTTCAAGAAAACCTAGAAATATAGTGAATTCGAGGTAGGTTTTATCCTAACTTTGTTATTTTAAATTAAATTAAATTCTAATTTCAGCCATTTTAAATTTTGAATCGCATAACAAATATTTAATATTTCATATATTTAATTTTAAATAATTAATTTTTCATGAATAAAATTAATTCCATCATAATAAATTGAAGGGCAATTTCACCCAGGTCCCTGAGTTTAAGGGTATATCACACAGGTCCACGTTTTTAAAATTATATCTTTGGGGTCCCTAAGTTTTCAAAAATTATAATCTCGGTCCTTTTTTTATTTTTTATTATTAAAAAATATACAAAATTACCATTATACCCTTACCCTCCCAATCTCCATATATCCGGCAGCGAGGCCGCTGGAGCGGCTGCACGACCCTGCTGGCGGCCGCGCTGCGTGGACGCGTGAGGCCGCCGAGCAGCGCAGAGCGGCCGCGCGACTCAACCGGCGACCTCGCGGCCGCCCGACAGGGCGGCGCTCCATAGC
>KZ451993.1:1547348-1589769 GCA_002786265.1 Apostasia shenzhenica
ATATATATGTATATATACATACACATATATAAGTTTAAGGAAAGTTCTTATATAATTTATAATATGGCCTAATTTGGTTGGATGTTAATTTTAGATAATAATAATAAAAAAATTATTTTATAAAGTTAATATAAAAAAAAATTATTTTAATATTGAAAGGTATGTAATATATGAAATAAAGTTAATTTTAAGCCTCATTTAGTTGAGACAAGTTTGTTATCCTATACAAATTTCAATTATAAAAATCAACTTTATTTCACATCTAACATAAATATGAATATTAGAATTAAAAGTATTTCACATTTTACATATTTTCTAGTATTAAAATAAAATTTTATTCTATTAAAATTAAAAAATAAAATATTTTTCTCTTATCTAAAAAAAAAAGCTCAAACCAAACGAGATTTTAAAATTGAAAATTGTATTAGATGTGAAATAAAATTATTAAAATTTATAATAAATTTAAAATATTATTGTACCTAATTTTTTAAGCTTGCCAAACAAGGCATATATATAAAAAGAATATTTAAATTAGAAAGTACGATTAAAATTAAGCTCGATCAAGCTCAAAAATAAACTCTAAATTAAATGTACGTGTCCTCAAAGTGGCAAATGAATTTTAGCGATTCTGAGAAGGATTTAAGTTATTAACAGTGACATAAATAGTTGAATATTATTGTTGTTTTGAATGATCTTATTTTTATCTCATTTAATGATAAGAAGTTTTTATTTATAATTAAAATAAAATGATAAACATTGCCAATACATGTAAAATATAATTTATAAATACATTTTTTTTATAAATTTTATAATTTTCAAGAATTAAATATAAAATATGTAATATTTATCAAATATAATATAACACAGGTGAATTGCATTTGAGTTTCTGATATTAGAAGGGCATTGTAAATTGATGATACCTTTTAAAAATCTCAACTTTTGTCTGTCACATTATAAAATTGCTATAGTTCTAGGCCTCATTTTATTCGAGTTTGTTTTTTAGATAAGAAAAAAAATATTTATTTTTTAAGTTTAATGAGAGATATTTTTTTTTCAATATTAGAAAGCATATAAAATGTGAAATACTTTCAATTCTAATATTCGTATTTATGTTGCTTGTGAAATAAAGTTAATTTTTATAATTAAAATTTATTAGGCAAAAAATTTCTTCGAACCAAATGATGCCTAAGAACCCTTTTCAAGAACCTCAACTTTTTTGCCAGTCTTTCCTGCTTAAAATATAAAATTTAATTATTTTTTGACTAGTTTTAATTGTTCTCACATTCTAAAGAACAATTATACCCGTCTATCATCACATTTTTTGAGAAATTTAATAAAAATATAAAATTTAGAGTAAATTGCATACGGACTCCCGAGGTGGGCCACTGAATTCACGCATGCCTATAAAATCTTAAACATACTTTCTGGATCTTAAATCTTAGCAATGTTAGTTATCCAAGTTCTATTCATTTCACAAATTATTTAATTTGTCCCATTTTAATGTATTTCGTCAAAAACTGATGTTAAAATCATTTTTTAAAATAAATTTATATAATAATTATTATACCCTCCTCACTCTCTCTCTCTCTCTCCTATGCGGGTCATGTGACAGTCGTGCGCAGCCACACGCTGGCCCGTCGACTCTGAGAGCGAGCATGACCGCTACTCAAGTAGGTCACCCGCGGTCATCGTGCGCTTGCGCAGGCCATGCACAACCTCCTAGCAGGATGTGCGTGGCTACCATGCATGCATGTTGGCCATCCGTGCGCAAGTTGAGATAGGGAAAGTGAAGAGAGGGTGTTTGTGTCTTTTTATTGCTATTTGATGACCATAATAATGAGAATTTAAACGAGTAAAATCTACAAATAAAAGAACAGAGAGAGCACGTTTAAGATTTTGTAAACCTGCATGAACTCAGTGGTCAACCTCAGGAGCCCAGGTGTAATTTCTTTTAAAATTAATATTAATATTTTAAAAAAATTAATATTAATATTTAAAAATTATATTTAAAAAATCAAACATTAATGACTGAGAATAATATTATAATATAATAGATAAAATTTAATAATTATATTTTTATTGAGACCTAATGATAGTATTTTTATAAAGTTAAAATTTAAATTAAAATTTTTAAAAAAATAAGATCAATTTGCAATGCCCTTAAAACCTCAGGGGCCTGAATACAATTTGTAATTAGCCCAATTTGTCATGCCTCGCTACAAATCGTAGTGCAGTTTCTCGCTTCTTCCGACGAGGCGACAACTAATGATGTTCTCCGGTGGCTACGCCACCGTACGACGGCGGTCTTTATTGGAAGCACGCCGCCTTTTCCGCCACCATGTATCGCCATTTACCCGTGCAGGAGCTGCAGGTCCATCCTTCTCCATCTCCTCGACGGTGACGGAGACCTCCGGTGCTGAGCTCGGCCCTCCGGTAAAAGTGTCTATTACCCATTCAGCAGGGAGGGGCGTCTTTGCTACCAGAAAGATCGCCGCCGGAGACCTAATACACACTGCGAAGCCTATCGTGACCCACCCATCCCTCGGCGTCGCCGGTCGAGTAATTCAGCCGCTGCTCGTCATTCTCCACCCTGCTTTTCACTTCATTGGTTGGATATTAACCGCTTTGCCTTTTTTTATTTTCTCCTAGGTTTGCTATCACTGCCTAAGGTGGCTGGGAAAGGACACTTCTAGTGGCAACATTTCCGCATCTTATTTTTGCAGCCAACAGTGCAGAGAAGAATCCGAGGTTTTCATTTTAGTTTTCTATTTGCTTTGCTGTGGTTATCTTGCGGTGATGATTGCTGGTTTATTTTCATTTGGAGATGTCTTGTCACTTGTGCATTGTAAGGCCTTGCTTGATTCGGGATTTAAATTAAATGAATTTAGTTTGAGCTTGAAGTCAAAAATCCGTTTGGTTGCTAGTGAGATTAAAACTGTTCTAAGCCCAAAACTGTATCATTGTCAATGAGATTAAATCTAGGTTAAATTCATTTTAATTTGAGTTTTTTTGACAACTGGTGATTGGATCATAATTTGCACCGGGATTAAAATAGAAATTTGGATTAAATAATTGAAAGTTGAATTTTTTTTTTTGACAGTTCGACTTAAACTTTGAATTAAAGGTGGAAGTGGAGATTTTAATCCTAAATGTAACCTATATGAATTTATGAATTAAGATGTAACTAAGGTTTTTGTGCTCGCAAAAGATGTTGCTTTGCATAAGGCTTAGTTGAGAAGAGAAATCATGTAATCACTGATTGGTTTTGTCTTAACATCTTGTTGTTGTTGTAAGTGGAAATTAAGATCTTTGATGAGTTATATTCGTGGAATATAATGTGATTCTCATCAATGGTTTCTTCCTGAGGAAATATGTTAGTTAACTTCATCTAGGGAGGCATTGAAGGCATTAGTGTGAAAATTTAAATATTTGTTTATTATGATGATGAATTTATTCGCCCAAGAAAGCAACTCATTGAACCCTTGCTATAGAAGGGCAACTCAGCGCTAACTGGAAAAAGGTTTCTTTGCAATTTTTTTTTTGAAGCTTTTGTACAATTTTGGATGGAAGTTCGTATTCAAATTGCATGCAATTTTGAAGAGTAGCATTAGAGAAGGAGATACTTATGGGGTTAGCTGTAACCAAATTAACGTTAATTGGCTATCAAGTGGGGGGTAGCTCTTTGCTTGTGAGGTTATATGATTGACAGACTAGGATACAAACATCTCTGTTTACAAATGATTGTAGGAAGTGAGCAAGGTACAAACTGAGAAATTATTGAGAGAAGAAGCATAATTCTAAAAAATAGGTTTTCTAACTTTCTTCTATGATAGGTGATGGAGGAATATATCATGAAAATTCACAGCTTTTGAGTTTTTATGTGCGTGAAAAATTTCTAGTTGAAATTTCAAGATTTATATTTTTTTGATCTTTATTTAAACATTTATGTTAAGTTTGGTGCGAAGGCCCTTAATTATATTGTAATGGGTTTTGGGAATCATTATTTGGCTATCTCATCTGCGTGTCCCATCACTTTTTCTGGCTACAAGAAAATTCAGAAATGATGGGATTGAGCTATAAAACTACCTCATTCATGTTCATGAGGAAGAGACCTGAATATATGAAGAATTGATGATGATGATGATGGTGTTGGTGGTGGTGCTGCTGCTGCTGAGAGATTTCCACCTTGAGAGAGGTAAAGGTGATGCATTAGAGTGATGCTGCTATCCAAACCAAGTGAAGGCGGGAATTGAAAGAATCAGAGGTCTAGTGAAGGCAGGAATTGGAAGAGTCAGAGGTGCTGACCTCTGATTCTTCTATGGATTTGTTGGGAGGGACCCAATGCATGCAGTTAGTTTGTATTGTTTTTCAAAGTCATTTTCCTTTGAGTTTTCCTTTATTTCTCTTGTTTACTAAGTGAATCCTTGTTCTAGATATGAGCCATTGTTCATCGTTAAATTGCTAATTTGTGTTATCTTGCATGGCTATGATACAAATTCTTGAGTTGCTCTTACTGGAATTCACTTTGACATGGTGCTAATTATAGATCTTTGTAGTAACATAGAGAAATTTCTTTTTAAAATCCCTTAAACCTAATAAGTACTATATTAGGGTTGAATTAGGGATGATTTATTTTCTAATCAAATCTGGTCTCTTTAATGATTTCGAAATTGAAGATTTTGCAAGTTTTTGTGCTCGTATAATTGCTGGAAGTATGTGTTCAAAATTTCATTGCATTTGGATTAAATTGAAGCCGTAGAGGCCGAAACAAGTTAAAGAGTTTAGTTTCAGTTGAAATCTGAGAGTTGTCATTGTTCTATTGGCTTGTTGATTTCTGTGCCAATAAAAATCAACCGGCGAGCACAATTGGGGCCTGTATATTTGTGAAATTTGCATAATAATCGAGTTTTTTTGGGAATTTGCTGTTTGGTCTGAATTTAGCCTTTTAAACCTATAGTTTTTTGTTTCATTTGAGTTGATCACATAGGTAATTTTCCATCATAGGGTCCATCAGATTTTTATTTAGCATCTGTTGTTATTTTGCTTCCGTGTCTGCATCTTTGGGTTATACTATGGTTTTGATCATGGGCTCAACTGAAATGTGTGTGTGTGTGTGTGTGTGTATATATATGTGTATATATATATATATATATATATATATATATGTGTATATATATATATGTGTGTGTATATATATATATGTGTGTATATATATATGTGTATATATATATATATGTGTGTATATATATATGTGTATATATATATATGTGTGTATATATATATGTGTATATATATATATATATGTGTATATATATATATATATATTTGTATATGTATTTGTGCGTGTATGTGTGTGTATGCATGTATGTAAGTCAGTCCACTATATACATTCATCTTTTGTTCTGATAGATTTACTTTGATGCATTATTGAATATTGAAAATTTGTCATTTAATATTTTCTTGAAATATCTGTGTAACTGTTATTTTTAAGGGTTTCTTTCAAGTTGAGAGCATCGCAGATTGGTCAGTCTATCATGATCATTGCAGGTATACTAGCTTTCGGAAGGAAATTTCTTTGCTTGCTGATGGCCATTTTTGCTTTTGTAAAGCATTTGTATAATTTCTCAATTAACCTACAAAATAAATTTTGGCTATATGAACTTTCATGAAAATTTTTGCTTTCTTTCCGACGCAAGTTAATTTATATGTTTGATTTGCATTTTTGCTCCTTTGATTAAACAGGATATTTGAGTTGGGCAGCTAATCCTTGATCGGTTTGGCTATTTCAGGAAGGTGGTCATGTATAAGAAAATTCGCTATTTCCATTGAGTTTCACTTTCTGTTTGGAAACTCTTTAGCCTTTCCATCTGTTTGATATTACTTAACAGAATTGCTTGTCTTATTTTATCTTCCATTTCTTTGACTATATGAAAAGGAAGAAAATTGATGAGCTTTTGTCTTAAAAACTTTTAGTGAGCATCAGTACTTCATTTACTATAATTGCAACTCAGTCATTGCCTCTCCCAGTGATTAGGACTTCAGTGATGAATTGAACTGTGAAACCATAAGCCAGTTCTAGTTTGAGACTGTTAAAATGTTCTACAGGCTTTGACCACGAAATAGGTTTGCTTCATTTTTAATGATTTTGCTCCTTCGTGTAGGGCCAAAAGTTTGAAATATCCGTTGATGGTAAAACGGTTTGCATCTATGGTTATATCTGGAGCTGCATCTTCTGAAGCTCTCGATATACTTCAACCAGCTAATCAGCTACCGGAGGCAGTCTCAGAGGTACTTGAATCTTCTTTTAACATTATCAGCATTTCCTGGGTTATTGCTTTCAAACCAATTATCTTGTGCAAGCCAAGAAGAATGTAAGAGAAATGATTGACATATAATTATGCTAGGGAGAATTTTGAGGTAACATCTATTAAAGATAAGATTGTATATATTAATTAGGTAGTATGGACGTGTACGCTGTATAGTAGAAATTCCGCCGTTAAAGCAAGTAGATATCGTTTTGGTCTAGGAGAATGGAGAAAAAAAGAGACCAAAAATAACTTGTGTAGGCATTATACAGAAGGCTTTGGAGAAGAGTCAACAGCATAGGCTGAGCGGAGCATAGTTAACCTGTGAAAGAAGATCTAATAATTGTAAGCTCAAATAGTTCGAATAAGGCCTTGTTTGGCATGAGCCCAAAAATGAGCAAAAAAATATCTTAATAATATTTTAAATTTATTATAAATTTTAATAACTTTATTTCACATCCAACACAAATTCTTAAAAATCAATTTTATTTCACATCCAACACAAATTCCAACCTTAAAATCAACTTTATTTCACATCCTACACACTTCCCAATATTAAAATAAATTTCTTTCCTATCAATTCTATAAAATAAATTATTTTCTCTTTCCTTACCCAAATTCATCCTCCAACCAAACAAGCCCTAAGGATGATCATGATGTTCAGCTTATTTCAACCTGTGCTATCATATACACAACAAAAGTAATCCTGCAAAATGGGAAAGCTCCTTGTACTTTATAGTTTGAGCAAGTGTAAAGCCGGTGTGAAGAGCAGCTCTACATATAATCTCTGAATTTTGCTAAATTTGTGTAATAAAGTGACACAAGTATAGATTGTTGTGCGTAACTTGATTTTTACGTACAAAGCCCTGTGCTTGAATCAAGCTACCCAATTACATTAAAACGGGGAGAATTTCCATGAGGGGGAGGTAGGAAGCTTTAAGGATTAGATGAGGATTCATCCCAAGATTATAAAGTCTTCTTGAACATAACGCAGTATCTTTAAACAAGTAATCTATTAGTATTTCATCTTGTTTCTTTTGCTTAATTATATTGGTCTTATCTGAACCATAAGATGGAAGAAGAGTTTGAATCACTCAAATATACTTTTAAAAAAGCACAGATTGATGAAAATCTGACCGCATGTATCCTTATTACAATGGTATGTGTTAATTTAGCTTAAGTGTTAGATTTATACCAAATGTTTCTTTGACTATACTAGTTCTCACCAAGAAATGGTATGTGGGTGTGATTGCACGAATTCATATAAATGCATTCCGGGTCGAGCTAGTTGCAGCTTCACATGAAGATCTATTTGCATTAGCGGCAGCCTCCGTCATGGCTGAAGCTGCTGTTGGCAATGCTGTCTATATACTTCCATCTATGTACAATCATGATTGTGGTATGCACTTTTGTACTGTGCTGTTCTTATTGATTTTGTTTCTTTAATTATTTATGTCTTTCTGTTCCTCTGTAAATTTTATTTGAAATTTGGAGATGATTTATCTCATACCAAATAACCTTAAAACAGCTATATTTAAGCTACAGCCATCTTTAAAGCTGAAAAAGCTACTAGATTCACCAAGGTCGATTTACGTGAGCTAAATTGGAACATGACCACCAACCAGACAGACATATAATAGAGTTTCTTAGAAATCGGATGCTTGAAAAGCTGATGAAAATAAGAAATTCAGGCTTATCTTTCAAAGATCTGGGCTTGTCGAATGCTAACCTGATTGGAGTTAACCTGGTTAAACACTTTATTATATTTTGGCTGTTTCTGCTTGTAGAACTGTAACCAATAGCTTACTTTAAGTGTGACTTTTTCTTCTTTCGAGCATCTCTCAAAGAACTGATTCTCTTTGATCCTTTATTTACATATTACACTCTAAACTTTCTTGTTTAACCTCCAAGTCACTGAATTTACAATATATTCACTGATAATATATAAATATTTTTTTTTGCTTACCATCGTTTCCTTGTGACAATTGGATTAGTATGGTGGAGTTAACTTAGGATGGAAGAGATCTAGTCATTCATTGATTTAAAAACTTTACGTACAAATCACATTAAAAAATATTTTTATCAGTACAGGTGGGGACAATAAATATACTATCTGATAAGTTATTAAGATAATTTGTTATGGCATGTATGAATATCTTCTTATTTTATTGTATTGAAGATGCACCAAAGTGATGGGTTTTAAGTCATCAGATAGTAGACTTTTTTTTTTAAATAACTCATCAGATAGTATACTTGGTATTACTTGGATCCAGACTTGATGCTTCTTTATGTATTTCAGACCCCAACACGCATATACTGTGGATTGACAATACTGTGGCAAGGATTAAAGCACTTCGTGACATCGAAAAAGGTATTATGTGCATCAAATTCAGTGTAGAACACCTTGGAAATATCTAGGGGCAGCAATTTTTGATCCAATCCAGCTTAACCGGGTATGGGTCGTGCTTACACAGATATGAGTTATAAACAAGTCGACTTGAATTTGACCTGTCTAAGAGTACCTGGGTATGGGTCCCTAGATCAACCCGATTATGATTTGTCAATGACCCGTTTATTAAAATCAATATTTTATTTTTTTATTAGAAATCGATACATTATTTTTCTTTTTAATATTGACTATTACATGAGTATTAAATAATTTAATTGTATTTTTATGTTATTAATTAAACTTTATAATTATATTGATTCAAAATAAATATACTGAAATTATCAGATTTTAATACCTCAAAAATTATAAAAATAGGTTGACGGGTTGGGTCAAGTAACTCATTTATTAAACGAGTTGGATATAGGTCTTGATGTTTGACCCATTTAATAAATAGGTCGGGTTCGAGTCAAAGCCTAAATGAGGTGGGTTAAAAAACGGATTGACTCGAGCCTGACCCATTAAGTTGTGCTTGGAAACAACTTCAAAATAAATCGAACCAACTTCAAAATAAGTTTAACTTGCTTGTCTCATTTTTGCCACGCATCAAACTTTAAGCAGCTTTAAGCCCTTGAAGTTGCTTAAAGTTTAAGCCGCCTAAATGATAACTTAAACTTCAGCTTAAAAATTTAAAGTTATTCGAAGACTGCAAAGTTGTTTGATGCGCTTTAAGTCTAAGCAGCTTAAACTTAAATTCAAACTGCTTAGAAATTATTATCAAATGCTATTAGTTTCTACTATAATATGCAAATTATTATGTTAGATTCATGGATGGTGTGATTTTTCTCAGGGGAGGAGCTCAGAATATGCTATATCGATGCAAGCATGGAAAGGGAGGCTCGTCAGGCCATTCTTGCTCAAGGATTTGGGTTCCATTGTCGCTGCTGTAGATGCCTGTTAGAACAGAACAGCAGCAGTTAAAACAGTTTGGCTACAATAAAGATGTCTCCTTTTGGAATTTCTTCAGTTTATGGGAGGTAATGTAATAGAATTTCTGTTTAAAGAATTATATTGTTCAAGTGGTTATTATTAGTTTTTCAATTTTTTTCATTTTTTTTTTTGTGTTTTGATAAATTTCTGATTGGTAGCGTCGTGTTGGTATGTGTCGTGTGTTTTTCGTTAAGCATAAGCATGATATTGTTGTAAAATATTGTTGCAAAAAATAAAGTCAATTAATTGTGAGAATATTAAATAAAATTAATTGATGTATTAAATTTTATATATATATTATTTTATTTTTTTCAAAAAATAGTTATAATCAAGTTGGCCATCTATCAAATAGAGGTTTATAGTATTGCGTATGAAATGTTAAAGATCCATGATACTTTCATTGATTTTAGGATGACATAATTGTTGGTGGTATTAAATTTTTCTAACCCAGATATTTTAGGTTTTGTTTAGTTCAAAGATTAATTTTTGGATAACAAAAAATTTATCTTATAAATTTAATTTAAAAAAATTAATTTGAGATTAGAAAATATGTAAAATATAAAATAAAATTAATTTGAATGTTTGTATTTATGTTGGATGTGAAATAAATTTTATTTTTATTATTAAAATTTGTGTTGGATTAAAAAAAAATAAGGGTAAATAGCATTTAGGTCCCTCTAGTTTGGTCGTATGTGCAAATAGGTCCCTCGAATATTTAAATGTACCAAATTGGTCCTCTAGTTTGATGAAATGTGCATATAGGTTCTTGGGCCGTAACAGACGTTAGAAAATACTTTCTCTCTCCTCCCTCTCTCTCCTCCCTGCATCTCTCTCTCCTCCCGATCGTAGCACACAGGCGACACCGCGCGACCTCCAGCGGGTTGCGCCGGCGTCGCGAGTGCGCGGGATCGGGAGGAGAGAGAGGGCCTACTTTCGCTTTTTCTTCTTCTCCGGCACTTCCTCCTAGCCGGCGCCACCTCCGCCTCCCTTGTCGGCGTCAACTACGGCCTGCTCGGCAACAACCTTCCGTTGCCAAACAAGGTTGCACCCCTCCTCCACTCCATCGGTGTTGGTCGCGTCAAGCTCTACGACGCCAATCCCTCTGTCCTGCGCGCCTTCGCCATTACCGGCGTTGAGCTCATCATCGGCGTCCCCGACTGCTGCGTCGACAAGGTCCGCAATCCCGACGGAGCCCTAGTCTGGACCCGCGCCAATGTCCAGGCCTACCTTCCTGGAACCAAGATCGCCGCCATAACTGTCGGCAACGAGATCCTCACCGGCAACGACACTAATGTTGCTCAATCCCTCCTCCCCGCCATGGAATCCCTCCTCCCCACCCTCACGGAGAGAGAGAGGCCCGCCGCCGGCCACACCCGCGCTCGCATACGCCGACGCAACCCGCTGGAGGTCGCGCGGTGTCGCCCGTGCGCTACGATCGGGAGGAGAGAGATGCAGGGAGCAGAGAGAGGGAGGAGAGAGAAAGTATTTTCTAACGTCTGTTACGGCCCAAGGATCTATATGCACATTTCATCAAACTATAGGACCAGCTTGCTACATTTAAATATTCGATGGACTTATTTGCACATACGACCAAACTAGAGGGACCCAGATGCTATTTACCTAAAAAATAATTCATACTAAACGAAACATAAGGGATTGGTTTAAATTTATTTTAGTTTAATATAAATTTTAATTATAAAAATTAATTATATTTTATATTTAATACAAAAATGAATATTAAAATTAATTTTATTTTATATTTTATATTTTATTTTTTTTAATATTAAATGAATTAAATTAAATTTTCATTAAATTTATAAAATAATTTTTTTATCTTATTTAAAATTCAATTATTAAATGAGGCCTAAAAGGTGTTAAAATAAGTTGGCGGCTTAGCTTCAATTTTAATTTGAATTTAAGCTAATTTGAATAGCTTAAGTTGAGCTTGACTTGATTATTGAACAAGTTAAATTTAATGGCTTGAATTTAATTAGCTTAATAAATAGGTTGAATTAAATATTTATAAATGAGTAATTTAAATTTAACTTATATTAATACTATGTAGAGATGCAATTTCATTCATTTTTATTTATAAGTGACACATCCCTCGTATGTCCAAAAGATGAACTTTTGAAATCCCAAATCATGGAAATAAAAAAATATATATATTCTCTGACTTGTAGCATTCTTTTCACGAGAGCGTGTTTATAAGTCTTTCGGATATTTACTTTTTTGTGTAGCACTAGCGTCGTGATTTTTTAGTTTTATTGAACAATTATTTAGAAAGTATTTGATTTGATTTTATTTTAATGTTATATCATATTATCTAAATACCATGACATCTAGGTATTATTTTTTTAAACTAATAATTATATAATTTTTTAAAGGGAGATTTATATCTGTCACCCCCACAGATTTATTATTTTCAGACGGCACCCCCAAAGTTCACTATTTTCATGCAGCACTCCTGTAAATTCACCATAAAATGAGGGGTGCTGCCTGAAAATAATGAATGAGTGACAGATATAAATTATTATTTTTTAAATATTATCTAATGATGCCGTTAAACCAAAGCTTGTTGATCGAGTGGGTTGACTGACCTTAGTTGTTTCGTCACCCGGGTTAATTTTAATTCGAATTGAATTACATATGTCACTCTTTAAATGATAATTTTACCCATTTAAATTAAATTTAATTTTAAATTGTGTAAATTTAAAAAAATCATTAAAATGAATTCTGTGTGCTGAAATAGCTGCCAGCCCACCCTAAATAGAGCCTTGAATATGGTAGTTGATGATCATGTGACTAATAATGATTTTTGATGGTGTTGCTATCAAATGACATGAGCACACCATGGCCCTTTGCAGCCCTTAAAAATTTGCAATTTGAGTCCACCCAGTGATGTTGATAGGGCGGTTATCGATCTGATTTCGAGCCGAGCCGATATCAGATCGATCAAATTTCGATCGACTCGAAATCTATTGGGTTCGGCTTTGAGCAAGTTTGAGTCGATTCCAATCGACTTTGAGCCGATTTCAAATCATTTTCGAGCGGCTCAAAATAATGAAATCTCAATTTTTTTCGAGCCAATCTCGAGCCAGGTAGGCTCAACTTGATTCGGCTCGATATCGACTCGATTTATAATATATATATATATATATTATATACATATACTATATATATATGTATTATATATAAGATGTATTTTAATTCGAGTTGATTTCGAGTTGGATTGAGTCGAGCTCAAAATCGGCTTGAAATTATTATCGAACCGAATTTTTGGCTCGTTAGTCAGCTCGTTTAGATCGACTCGATTTCTATTCCATCTAAAATCAATTTAACTTTCGATCGATTTCAATTCATATTAACACTAACCCTGTTTGGCGCGAGGACCAAAACAGAACCAAAATGGTACTAATTTAAAAAAAAAAAATAATAATAATAAATATCTTTTTTTAAATCATTCTACACAAATTTAAATATAAAAAAATTATTTTACTTTATATACTCAATAATTTAAAATAAAAATATCAACTTTATTTCACATTTTAGACCAAAATATTCAAATCGAGTATTTTGATCTAAGATGTGAAATAAAGTTTATATTTTTATTAAAAATTATTGAGTATGTGAAGTAAAATATTATTTTTTATATTAAAATTTGTGTACAATAATTAAAATAATTTATTTATTATTATTATTATTATTATTATTATTTAATTAGTATTATTTTTGTCCTGTTTTGATCCTCACGCCAGGGAAGATGTTGAACATGCCACCAAACTAAGTAAAATAACAGGTGATATTAAGAAAATTTAGTTTTTTTAGTTACTACTCAAATTTATCACTAATAATATAAAAATCATTACTATTAATATTAGATGATAATTCTTTGCTTGCATGTTGTTGCTAACATTAAGTAATTAGTGACAAATTATTTTTAGTAACAATTAATCTTTAGTGACAGTATATGATATTTAATGGTAAAATTATTATTATCACTAAAATTATTATCATCACTAAAATATGTAAAATTATTGACAATTATTGCCACTAAAATATATCCTTTTGTGATGAGTTTTAACAATATATAATGATTTATTTTTCAACATTAATACCACAATTGTTAATAAATGCTCAGCATTAATGACAATTATTAGTAATAATAATAATTTTAAATGTGCACAATTATTAATAATCTAATTTCAAGCCAAACCACTATTAAATTTAAGTTGACCAAAATTTAAATAACTAGAAATCAAATTGTGTCTTAGGGTTTATTGTTTAGTGGTTAGGATTTAGAGGTTAGGGTTAAAGCCCTGTTTGATGCGAGGATCAAAACAGAACCAAAATAGTACTAATTTAAAAAACAATAATAATAATAATAATATATAAATATTTTAAATTATTTTACACAAATTTAAATATAAAAAATATTATTTTACTTTACTTTATATACTCAATAATTTAAAATAAAAATATCAAGTTTATTTTACATTCTAAACCAAAATATTCAAATCGAGTATTTTGATCTAAGATGTGAAATAAAGTTTATATTTTTATTAAAAATTATTGAGTATTTTGTGAAGTAAAATATTATTTTTTATATTAAAATTTGTGTAGAATAATTAAAATAATTTATTTATTATTATTATTGTTATTTTTTAAACTAGTACTATTTTAGTCTTGTATTGGTCCTCGCGCCAAACAGGGCCGAGTTTTGGCTTTAGATGTTTGGAGTTTAGGATTTAAGGTTTAGGATTTTATCACATGAGAGAGATTCTTCGGCCACTTTTTCAATTTCACAATGTGGTACTAAATTTTTAGTATTTTAAATTTTTTTGTGAAAAAAAATTATATTATAGTGACATCATTATAGCTCTTGTTACTAAACATATGATTTAACACAAATAATAATAATAAAATAAATTTTATCTCTAAGTCACCATCACTATAATAAATTTAATAGTGACAAGATTTTATTATTATTTTCATAAAAAAAGTTTTTATTGTTATTAAAATCATTGTCATTAATATTAAAGTTAATTAACTATCAATGATAACCACAATTATTGTTACTAATAAGAATATCTTAAGCAATGTCTAAATATTGTTGCTAAAAAATTTATGAGTGAAGAATTTTTATCATTACTAGAAGTTATCATCACTATCTATAGTAGAAGAAAAATAAAGTTGGAATAGAATATTAGTGATGGCTTCTATTTCTCATGGGTAATAGTGAGAACTTGTTAATTTGTCATTAGAAATTTGTCACTAATTTTCTTGTAGTACAAAGAATCGAAGTAAAATCGAAAAGTCAGTTAAATGGTAGGAGAATAACTCGAGCTTTTCTAGATAAAAGCGCACAGCCTCGTTTGGTTGGAGCTACTTTTTTTACCCAACACAAATTTCAATTATAAAAATCAACTTTATTTCACATTTAATGCAAATACGAATATTAGAATTTAAAGTATTTCACATTTTACACACTTTCTAATATTAAAATAAATTTCTCTCTCATTAAACTTAAAAAATAAAATATTTTTTTTCTCTTGTTAAAAAAAAAACTCGAACCAAACGAGGCTGAATGTGTAACATCTTAAGCACGCTTAGCTACAGAATTTTTTATCATTAGCTTCACGGGTTTTCCCTAAAAAGTACATCTATTATTTAAGATTATGTTATCTACTTACGTAACTCAGGATCTTCCTCTCTTTTCGATGTGAGACGATTCATTGTTATGTCATTCTCTTAGAAGCATGTAAGGAGCCGCACTTTACCTAAGTGATTTTTTTCTTTTACGACATCACCTGACGATCATTCCTCGTTCTTTTTTGCCACGGGTGCCATAGAATGATGCTATTCAACTAACATAAAACCAATTATGATATGTGTAGCTAATAATTAAATATAATAAGTACTTCACAAACTAATTATATGTGAATATTAAAAATTTGGACTTTTTCTTCTATTAGTTTTAGGAGTAGTCCATATTTCAAACCATTGAGTCCTAATATTAGATTTTGTTTAAATTTTTATTTCATTTATAATAAAAAAAATTTGTTTTATTTTACATTCTCTATAAAATTTTATACTAGAAATCAACCTCTTATGCAAAATATATTTTAATAAAAAATGAATTTGATTTCACATTTACATAATTATTATTATTAAATAATTTTATTGCACTTTATAAACATCTATTCATATATATATATATATATATATATATATATATATATATATATAATATTAATGTATTATTTGAGCCATCAGCCATGCCATCCCAAAATGCTTATATGAAAATTTAGTTTACATTTTTTTTTTGATAAATATTTAGTTTACTTCTTAAATTCAAATGAAAACGAAATAACATTTTTTTATTTGAATAATTTAATTGCATCATATCTTTGAAATGTTATTGCATCATATTTCAAAGGGAAAAAGGTGACAAATTCATAATGTATCTAAATTTTTTTATCAAAAAAATAAAAGAAAATTCTTTTTTTTTTTATAAAAAAAAGTTTTTTCTTTTTATATATAGATAACGTATCTAACTTTTGGACAGACTAGAAAAGTAAACTTTAAAAAAAGCAAATAAATAATGAAAAAGGACATGCATTTTGTGATATATTAATTAATTAATTTGTCTTAGCAATTAATGATAATTTAGTTTATTTTAAGGGATAATTACCTACTTGTCACACAGTTTAATTTTATTTATGCCTTACCCATCTATTCTTAGTTAATTACGCTATGCACACTTAAAACATTACAAAATTTTAAATATACACATTTGAGTTAAAACTTAATTAAAATTTATTTGAAAAAAATATTCTGTTAGTAAATTATTAAAAATATATTTCTACTTTTAATGGTACATATTTTTCTCTTTCTTAATACCACACTAAAGCACTGATTTATCTTAAAATTAATTCACATCGCGGATGTCTCCTTCCTTTGCCACACCTAAACATTAAGGTTTTAGGATTTTCACTCAAAATATATTTAAATATCCTTAAAATAATATGATGAACGGCTTAGATTTTTTGTAATCTAACTATAGATAGATTATTGAAAAATTATGATTACTCATTATAATAGAAATAAGTTAAAATATGTGTATGTAAAATTTTATAATATTTTGTGTGTGCATAGCTTAATTAACTAAGAATGGATGAATAAGGCATAAATAACACTAAATTGTGTGGTATGTAGGTAATATCCCTTATTTTAAAACAAAATCAATCAAATTCATTTAACATAGAAAAAAATTACTTTTTTAGTAAAAAAATATTTACATTTTTTGTTAGTTGATTAATCTATTTTTTGGACCTACCTAGATTTTTGGACAATGAATATGAACAATTAATCAAAAGGCAGCATTTTGCCATATGTTGATTAAATAATACCCCAATAAATAAATAAATAAAGTATGATTTTTAATTTCAAATAAAATCCCACAATCAAATTTGTTTTACATAGATGAAATTACGATTATCAAAATAACAAAAAAAAACATAGATGAAATTATACCTTTTTTGTCATTTAGTTAATTTATTTTTCTTATATTTAAATGACAAAAAGACAATATATTTTCATAACTTATCTAGTTTTTAGACTAACAAAATATATTATTTTTTAAAAAAATTTTACCTTTGTATTATTTTCTGAAATTACTTTTATACGACAATATTAAAATAATATAAAATAATATAATATATGAATATTTTAAATTAAGTTTATTAAAATTATTTTTCTCAATAAAAATAAATTATGTGAAATACATATTATTTATTTATTTTACTTTTTTATTTTTTAATTTATATTTAAAATTAATTATTTGATAATATATAGATTAATTAATATTATTATTACTATTATATATATAAATTCAAAACGAACAGAGAAAATTAATGACTTAAATAAGTAAATTATAATTAGTATAAATTTCAAGTTAACCCATTTAGAAATGACTGAATCATAAAATAAAACCAAGGAATCTAATTGAAGCTTTCAAATATTGCTTGACCAATAAAACATTATATTAAAAATTATGACATGAAAATGTAATATACCCAAAATCTTAATTTTAAAATTTATGTTATTCTTTTATTAATCTTAAATATTACTTCTAAACTTGTTTTAAAAATCACAAAATTTTAAACTATCAAAAAAAAATCACAAAGCTTAATATAATACCTTTTAGCTTTATAAACCAATATATTAACTTTTTAACTCATTTTAATGTGCCATAATTACCATGATTAATTTTTAAAATTTAATACACGTTGAGACATTTGTTTGTGCATACACAAATATGTGTAAATATATATATATATATATTATACATAAGCATTTATGTACCTTCAAAGAAGGAGTTATAATCATAGATCTTCTTAATAGACTAATGTCTGTAAAGACATATGGCATAATAAATAGCCTTTGAAAGATAATTGAAAGATTACAATATAATCTTTCATTTACCTATAATCTTAGAGAAATAATATCTCATATTATATATGATATATGATATTTTTAAGTCAAAATAAAATTTTTAAATATTAGATTTTAGGTGATTTATGTTTAAATGTGAAGTTAAAAAAAGTAATTTATAGATAAATTATAAAATTCAGAAATGTATGAAAATATTATTTGACGAAAAGATTAAAGAGGAAAAAAATAACAAGTTTTTCCCATAAAAAAACTCATTATAGAGAAGAAAAAGAAATCGGATAGAGAATAAAAAAATAGTTTTTTTTTATGGAAAGATTAAAAAATTAGTTGGTAATTGATATACGGCTACTTCCTCATCCTTCCATTTGTTAAAGATTTGGTGAGCTCCAAGACAAATTATATTAATTGGCTTTCAATATTTTAAGTTGGAATTTTATTTATTTTTTGATGGGATTAAATTGGAATGAGACTTCAAAGAATCTCAAATGATTTTTGATGAAACAAAATTAAGGAGAAATATTGTTGGCATGAATATTTGTAAATTTATGACGACTGATTCATGGAGTTTATCGAGTGTTAGGCTTATTAAAAGTATCGTTCAGAACGAAGGATTAAGAATAAATGAAATGAAAGAAGATATAAATATCAGAAAGTAATAAAGAAAATGAAAATATATTTTTATATGTAATGTTCCGTCTGAGAAAATAATTGTTCTTGTAATTGATTTAAATTTTTCACTAAGATTTAGTTGGTTACAAAAAGTTACATAAGATTTTATGAAGAAACGTAATTAAACATAAATAAATATTATTGACATAAAAATCCTGCAATTTAGGATAGTTAGTTTTATGGAGATTATCTTAAATCAAACTCATTGTTGACGTAGGATGTAGGGGATCCCAAGAAACATAAAAAAAGAGAGAGAGTTCCGGGAGACGACGACGCGCAGAGGTATAAGCCTGATGGTTAAGCCTTAAAAGGAGAGAGAGTTCGGGATATCCAGAATAGCACACAGAGATTTAAGGTGGTTCAGGAAGGAGATCCCTTACGTCTACCGAGCGATCAGCGAAGGGATTTCACTAGAGTAAAAGGATAGCCGTAAAGGCTTAATACAATATTTGGGTAAGAGAGAGAGAAAGAAAGAAAGAGCTCCTCAGTTGGGGCTCTAATACAATGAGAATGAGAGAATCAAAGTAGCTGCTTCCACCTTGGTCGCTTCTATTGATCTCCTTGATCTGATCTTTTATCTGTAGTTTCTGATCTCCTTCTTCTTCATGAAGACTGTTCAGAGGTATTTGTAGGTAGCGGATGGTGCAGCTTTATCTTGATTTTCCGGCGAAAAGGAGGTGAACAAGCTCCGGGTTCACGCCGCTTGTCGGCCGCCGAAGGGACCAAAAGCAGCAAAAGGAGGATGCTAACTTTTAATATTAGTACTGCTTCTAGGGATCCGTGATAGCTGGAGCATACGGACCATTGATTTGCGGGTCTGGAAAAAGCGTCTTGTATGGGGAACAGCGCGGTCGGACCAAGCTGATTGCGATAGGCACCGCTTTGTAACATCGAGGACGATGTTACTAGGGATGGTCCTGGCTCGTCGCGGACGAGGCTTAGTTGACCTCTCGTATCCGAGGTTTGACCGGGTTATGAAACCTGTGAGAATAGATAGGTGAGTGAGTAAAAAAATAAAAGCTGAAGGCCAGCTAGGTGCCACATGTACGGCTGGGATGCAGCGCTGGAACCACGTATTAATACTCATAAACTAAATCATCAAGAATGATGGATTGAGATCGAATGACATGAATGAAGATATAAAAATCAAAAAACAAAGAAGAAAACAAAATATATATATATATATATATATATATATATATATATATATTTATGATGAAATCCTTCATTTGATAAAACCTTTGTGCTCGTAATCGGTTTAAAGATTCTACTGCAACTCATTTGGTTATAAGAAGTTATATAAGATATTGTGGTATTACACTGTATAGCTTAACGAAGCTAGTTTGTGAGTTATTATTATTCTTTTTTTCATATGTTTTTCTTGGGTTTTTTTTTTAATAAATGAAGGTGAGTAAAAGATATTTCTATCATTAATGCCTGACTTGACAGGCGGCGTGGGTGTCCTACCTATGTCACCCAGCTATTTGGGCATTAATAAGAGATCTCTTAGTTTTATCTACTCTCACATGTTCCTTTCTTGTTATAAACTTTCATATTTATAATATGAAGAAGATGTTTTACGAAACAATTCAATAATTAGACTCTGACAATTGACTCCAAAGAAGTACCTGGCTAGTCCTACTCACCTGCTCAAAGACTATTCAACCCTGTCTATTCTCAGTTATTCGAGCCACTTTCTCCAAGAGTGCTTTCCTCACATTAAAGATAGCTCTTCTTTTCGCTCCTTGCCTCCTTCAAATGGACCCCAAACTCACACTTTCTCACCCTTCTGTAATCCAAATCACTATTTATCTCTAAAGTTTATTCATAATTCTATTTTTTATCTTGTAATCTTAATTTAAAATTTTTACTCAAATATATATTAAAGAGCATTATTGCTAATTTATCTATTCTCCTCCTTTTATTTCATTAACTAAATAAATAATTCTTTTAACCTTATCCTAGTTTTATAGATATGAAAAAATTTTCTTTAGAAATTTTGAACTGTTTTGTATGAAAAAATAAAATTAATTTATCATATTAAAATACGTAAGATGTGGACTTATATTATTTTAAATTAAGGTATGAGAGGATAAGAAGGAAAGGTCAAACCATTGTTTTTGTTAAAAAAAGTCATGTTCAGCGTGAAGACTAAAATGATACTAATTTAAAAATAATAATAATAAATAATTTTTTTAATTATTTTACACAAATTTTAATATAAAAAAATATTTTTTTTATTTCATATACTCAATAATTTTCAATAAAAATATCAACTTTATTTCACATTCTAGATCAAAGCATTCGAATCGAGAATGAAATTATTATTTCATGAGAATGAAATTGCCACTTCAAAAAGAATGGAATAATAATTTCTTTATTTACTTTAGTATAATAAAATATGAAATAATAAGTAAATAGAAGAGAAAAGTATTAAAATATCATAAATATAACTACCTTATAAAATTTAATAAAATTTTATATTATTTATGATTATTGAATTTAATTCTATATAAATAATTAAATAAATATAACATATATAAATATATATATATATATATAATACACATAATGTTGATGCAAAAAAATATGCTAAAATAAAATGAAATAAGACAATAATTTTTATATGAAAACTTAAGTATCCGGGGGAAAATCCACGACGTCATCTAGGCGATTTAAGTCCACTAATCGAATTCCTTCTCTTATAAAACTTGAGTGTCTCTAAATAGAGACCGAATAAGAGAATGAGTACAAGAGAGAATGAGACAGAGAAAAGCAACTTGGCCATCCCCAGAGATTTTCTGCTCTTCCTTTTTTATAAGTTGGAAAGGAGATGATATAATAGATATAGTCTGTCACGTATGACACTTATTCCTGCAAAGGAAAATTAGATAGTGGACCCTTATGCCACCTTAAATACTGAGTTGACATAGTAATACGAAGAGTACGATATGATGATATCTTCTTGAAGAACTGTTTACTAAAGCTGTTCGAGGAGGGTTGTTTGACTAGAAATATTAGAAAAGATTCTAACATGTAGTATATATATATATATAAGTGTGTACATATATATATATATATGTGTATGTATATATTCATGTATATGCATGAATTTTGAAATAATATTTTTAGTTCATAAAGAATAATTAATTCTTCGATTGATAGGAGGAATTATTATTCAATAAAATGTGGAATAAGATTTGTATAAAATAGTTATTATATTAAAATAAATATGAAAATAATTATTTTATAAAAATTAAAAATATAATAAAACAGTCATTTTATTTAAATAAATATACTCTTCAGTTTTTTCAGTTTTAAGTTCGATTATATTTTTAAACTTTGGTAACCATTGTAAAGACGGCAATGGCAGCTAAAGTCCACTTCCTCTCCAAAATCAAACTCCGGGAAAGGTTAAAAAAACTACGTACAGAGAAATGGCACGACGACCTGGCACTCCCCGATTAAAGCTGGCCGAAGACCTCTGCCACTGTCGCACACCCAGAGTCCAACGGACCCGCTTTCTTCAACCAAGACTTGTCCTTCTCTCAACGGACGGCTTCTTCCTCCTCCTGATCTTTTCAAATACCCAGTGTTATTGGAGCGCTAACTCTGTTCTTTGTTGGGTTTAGAGCAAAACCCAGGATAAGGAGGCGTGATGGAGAGCTGCGGTGTTCCCCTGTGGCAGCCTCTCTCCCTGTCGGGCCTTATTGGATTCGTGGTGGCAGCGTCGACTTTGGGTCTGACGCGGAGGGTTCGTTCGTTCGCGCAGCCATGGGTAGCCGACCGTGTTCTCTCCGAACTTCCTCTTGTTTTACGGATCCAGGTGAAAAAACCCTTCTATTGTTGGATTTCTGCTCTTGGTGGTGTTTTCGAATCTTGATGAAGTAGGTTTTGTGATGGCAGAGATGGCATCACAAGAACTTGGATAATTTCTTCTCCACGATCTGCTGCGTGGTCTCCGTCCCCTTCTATACTGGATTTCTCCCTCTTCTCTTCTGGGTATGTTCCAAATCGTGCTTTTTTTGTGTTCAGAATTACTGATTCTGATCTGGGTTTGGGACTTCTTAGAGTGGGCATATCAAATTGGGCAGGCAGATGACTCTACTGATGGCCTTCTGTGATTATGTTGGGAATTCTATCAAGGTAATTTTGCTAATCATCGCTATCTGTGGTTACTATCTTTCTCTATACTGTCATTGATGCAGTTGAGAACTTCTAGTCCTGAATTCAGATTAGCTTCATTCTTGTCACCTCTCTTGTTGGCATCAAGCAGGGATTGGGTAATTTAACTCTTTAATATCACCTCATTCTTGCCTTGACCCAATTGAAACACCTGCTATGCAACCTGTTTATTTGGACTTACCCATGATAGGCCCAGGAATAGCCTCTAGGATTCACCCCTTCTCAGAGTCTTGCTCAGGAATAAGAAAGATGAATCTCATGGAGAAATCATGGAACAATATTTTGCTCCCGTTCATCTTGGTTCTATTTCATTTGTTCAACAAGTTTAGTAATGAGTATGACGATTATATTTTTTTGATGGAGCGAAGGACTTATTATAATTCACTTTCGGGAATTTCCAATAACAACAAATTTCAATGAAATCTTTCAATTTTCTATTTCTATTTAGGATGCAGTGTCGTCCCCCAGACCAAGTTGTCCTCCTGTGAGGAGAGTTGCTGCTACAGCGGATGAGAAAGAGAATGTAATGGAGTATGGATTGCCATCTTCACATGCTCTGAACACAGTTTGCCTTTCTGGGTATGTCCTCATATCTTATAGTGGTTTACTTTTTTGTGAAATTATATACATGATCGGACTTGATCTCCCAAGTTTTGTTTCCCTTTACATAAAAAAATTCGGAGATGTAAGGGTGATGAGTTCTCACTTGCTGTATTTGTGATGTTTAACAGATATCTACTGCATTATGTACTGACCTATCAACACGACATGGATATTTTCTCAATTATGCTTGGATTTGCTCTTTTTATGTTGCTGGTCTCGCTGGTTTCTATTGGTAAGCTTATGCAAAGATAAATTTTTTCATTCATTATGAACTAAATCACGGGTCAAGTGTTAAGCCTCACATTCCATTAAATTTGAGGTTGAGTAAATTCGAGATATTACCAAAGTTAGTGCAAAATGAACATCTCATGATTTAGAGGCAGAACATCTCAGGATAGGTTTTTAGGTGATGTAAGAATTGTGTGGATGGCTCTTGTTTTTTCTTGCGTGCTTGTGTAGTTCAAGAAAATAAGGTTGATTATCTCCTCTCAGGAAGGATATACCTTGGCATGCACTGTCTTGTTGATGTTGCAGCGGGTCTCGTCCTTGGGCTTGCTATTCTTTATTTTTGGCTGATGGTTCATGGTCATATTGATGATTTTATCATCTCTGGGAAGAATGGTATGCTTGAATACGAGTTTCCTTGGTGTATTTTCGATGCTATAAATTTTTTGTGACATGTTTCATGCAAAACTTCCTTTGCAGTTAACTATTTCTGGGCAGGGCTCTCCTTCCTGCTATTTTTTGCTTATCCTACACCAGAGGTCCCAACTCCAAGTTTTGACTATCACACAGCTTTCAATGGCGTTGCATTTGGAATGGTTAGCTCTATAATAATCAGCATCTTATTCATCTAAACTTCTTTAGTTTTAGCAAAGATCATTTATATAAACCTTGAAGAACTACATTTGTTCATTGTCTAAAACCGTCCTCCTCCTGATACTGAACTGTTTTTATTTTACCATCTTCAACCAGGTCAGTGGCGTCCAGCAAACCTATCTTCTCTTCCACTCCGCAGAAGCGCCTCAACTATTCAGCCCTCAGCTACCCTTTCTTTTCTTCTTGGGAAGGATTTCGATCGGCTTTCCCGCAATCCTTCTGGTGAAGTTCTGCAGCAAAGCCTTAGCCAAATGGCTTCTCCCTGTGACCTGCAACACCCTGGGTATCCCAGTAAGATCTTCCAGCTATGTGTCATCACTTAAGGATTCAGAGAGCAGCAAGAACAAGTCTAATCTCCATAAGTTAGCTTCCTTCTTACCTCACAAGTCATATGATGTTGATACTGGAATTAGGTTTCTGCAGTATGCTGGCCTGGCTTGGTCTGTGGTTGACTTGGTTCCTTATCTCTTCTCTTGTTTAAACCTGTAGCTTGAACTACTTTTCAAACACTATTTGATGTTTTCTTTTTGGCAGTCTAGATGTAAATATCTATTTTTATCATTTTTTTTTTTTTTGTAGATTGTTCTTTTCAGTTCCTCATAAACATTTGCAAATTCTAGCTGCATGTTTTCCTCAAGCTTAATTTACTTGTTTATTATCTACCTTTTGAATAGATTGGATTGACCTGCTCAAAATTTCTGTTTGCAATGATCTGTCAGTAAGATTTGGTTCAAGAATTATTTGTGAAATGGAGACATTCAACAGATTGAATTGACTTCTTTCAATAGTAAATGCATGTGTGCCTCAGGCTTTATCTGGGTGTTATTTTATCTTGTTTTTTCAAGAGATTGAATTGGCTTCTTGTTGTGTATGTGTGGAATGATCTGCCATTGAAATTGGATTTGAGTTTCACTTTGACCTTCAGTTTGATTCAAGCTTTTGTTTTAGACATGAAAAAAAAATATATATTTTTTTAAGTTTAATGAGAGAGAAATTTATTTTACAATTAGAAAGTGTGTAAAATGTGAAATACTTTCAATTCTGATAGTCGTATTTGTATTGGATGTGAAAAAAAAATAATTTTTATTATTAAAATTTGTGTTGGGCAAAAATCTCACTTCGAACCAAACGGGGCTACAAGTGAATTTCTTTCGTGGTTCTTTGAATGGTGAAGAAGATTTAGATCAGAATTAAATATTTTCTTAAAAAGAAAATTTTTTTGGGTAAAATATTGCTCACATGTAAATAAATTTTTAATAACTAATTTAATAATTGAATAATATCTTCTATACTTTTTCATTGAATGTAGAATTTCTTAAATATAGATATAGATTGTAAATATGAAAAATGTAATTAAGTATTTTTGTCTTAAAAGAAAACATTTTTTGAAATGGTGGGACAAAATAGTGTTAAAAGAAAAAAATGAAATAATTAATAAAAATAAATTAAATAATATAATTAATAATTTTAGAGAATCACCCCTAGAAAAATTTAAAAAAATATATGAAAAAATATTCTCTAGATTCTTAAAAAAATAATGATGAGATGGCTAGAAGAATGCAAATGATATTTTTTGAATCTATTATTAGAAAATTTTTCAAAGCTAATACTCGACGTAATGAGCATTTAAGAAATTGAAGATCAAAACGAAAGCTTCACAATGAAAAAATATTTTGATATAATAATTTAGTCTTTGCCTAATAATAATGAAAAGGAGAAAACTTAATTAAAATTTTTTTCATGGCATAGAATAAATAGCATGAAAATAATATCTTAAAATAATTATATTTTATTTATTCAAAAATGAATGTAAAAACTTTGAAGTCTAACTCAAACTATTCCCCAACAATTATAAATAGAGTGTTTAAAGCAAGATGGGAAGGAGGCAAAAAAAAAAAAAGAGAGGTTCATTACATTAATAGAAAAAAGAGAGGTTTACTTCTTTTTTTTTTATTTTTTATTGTGATCTTTGTTTTTTAGTTATTAAAATTCTCTACTATAATTACTTATAACTAAATATATATATAAAATATAGATTTTTTTTACAATATAGTTATGACCTTTATAATTAATTAGTCTTATTATATTATTTTTCAAATAATGCTCTACTTTACTTGTAATTTTATAATTTCTTCCCATGATTTTGATTCCAAACAGTAAATTATTATTTTTTTAATTTTTATTTATAATCACTAGCATAAGATAGACAGTGAGGGCATAAGATGGCAGAATAAATAAATAATGAATTAAAGCTTTGATTGAAAAATTAAAAAAATTAAGCATTTTGGAATATATATATGAAATTTCATTATGGTTATTTGAATGTTGGAAAGGTTGGGAACAAAATTATATAATTCATCCTAAAAAATTAAAATTTATATAATAAATGAGTAAAATATTCCACACATATAAATAAAATTTCAAAAAATAATTTAATAATGATGTATGAAATATAGAATTTCATTGATATGAGAATAGAGTATAGAATGTGATAAAGAATAAATTAAATATTTACGTCTCTAAAGAAAATATCTTTTAAAATGACCGAATAAATTAGTATTAAAAGAAAAAAATTTAAAAATAAAATAATTAATAAAAATAAATTAAATAGTAAACATTAATAACTATAGAAAGTCACTGTTAGAGAAATTAAAAGAAGAATATGTGAGAAAATATTCTTTAAAACTTTTCAATGACATAATAATGAGATTAGCTGATGATAAGAAAAAAATTTCAGGAAAATGAAATCAATTTTAGTAATAAAATGACAGAAATATTTTCTAAATAAATAACACCAAAATAACGTCTCAAAATAGTTATATTTTATTTATCGAAAATGGGATGTGAAGAGTCTGAAGTTTGGCCCAAAGCCCCTCTCAATAATTGTAGATAGAGAGCTTGAGCAAGATGAGTTGGAGGTGAAAAAAAAAAAAAACTCGTATTTTCTCGTCTTTTGTTTTGTAAGCCTCATTTTCTTTTGTTTTATTTTTTAGGAATAAGTATAAGATACACAAGCACATAAAAATAATTGAATAAATTAATACACAAAAGCTTAAGATTTTAACAGAAAAATTAAAAATTAATTGAAAGTCGAGTACGCTAGCTCATATGAGTATAAATTAATAACAAAAATAATCAAATAACTTTTCCCCCAACAACTTTAGGTCTCGTTTAGTAACAGATTCAAAATCATAGTTAATTTTAACCACTAAAACCTGAAATTTAAAAGCATTAAAAATTATTTTTTATTTTATCGTATACAAATTTTAACATTAAACAATCACTTTATTTCACATTTAATATCATTCTCAATAAATTAATTAATTTTAGTTTATACTAAACACATTTTTTAATATAAATAATCCATTTTATTTCACTTAAAACTTTAAATTAGGTAATGGGACTTTTAGAAAAGAAGCAATAGATATGGAATTACTATCAAAAAAAAAAAAAAAAAAGAAATGGATCAATTCAACATCCATAAAATTAGCCCAAATATTAGTGAGAAAGCCCAAAACTTTGACCCACTAACATTTTGCAAAGCCCAAATTTAGAATTTTTTTATCTTAAAATATCTCTTCTCAAACATATCTTTCTTACGAGTAAAATAATTACCAGCGTTGTAAAAATCGGACTGAGATGTTTGATTTGAATCGTCTAATTACAAATCGGGGTGTTATTCAGTCCGGTTTGATCTTAAAATAAGACTGCATCTCATACTAAATTATATTATAATAAATTGATTTTCTTATGATATTTAGAATTTTATGATAATAATAAATTATATAATAAATAATTTTATTATTATAAAATATTGGATGCTAATTTGATGGATAATACGATGATTATGATATTTTTAAAAAATATTAATCTATCCGTTCAATCGATTTAATAACAAATCTGATCGGTCCTATCATGAATCAAATACTAAGTGAATTTTTAATTTTTTCAATTTTTACAAAATAGATAATTATTCACTAATATTTTAATTTGCTACTATGACTTCTTCCAAGGCTCCCTCCTCTCCTCTTCATATAATATTTCAATGATTTTCATTAATGGTTATTATTTTTGAGTTTTTTTTCTTATTATTTGCTATTATTATGGTGCTTCTTAAACATTTATTAATAATTATTTTGATTAGAAGTTAATTAAGTTAATATTTTGTTGGAATAAAAAATCTATGAAGATTTTATTCATTTAACGATTAATTTGTATTTTTTTTTGAAAATCAACTAATTTGTAATTTTATTCACTTCATTATAATCTTCAAAAAAAGGCTGTACGTTGGCTCAGATTAATTTTAATTTAAGTTAAGGGCAAATTACGCCCAGATCCTAGAGTTTAATACTTAATATCGCGTAAGTCCATATTTTTTAAATTATAATATCGAAGTCTCTGAGTTTTAATAAATTATCAAATGAGTACTTTTTTATTTTTTTATAATTAAATTTTTTAAAATTATCATTTTGCCCCTGCCATTCTCTCTCTCCTCCCGATCCTGCTCACGCACGCGGGCTGCGCTGCCGCTTGCGCGTGTGTGCCGGATCTGGAGGAGAAAGAGAGGTGCAGGGTTGAAACAGTAATTTTAAAAAATTTTAAATATAAAAAATTAAAAAAAAACTCATTTGATAATTTATTGAAACTCAGGAATTGATGTAATAATTTTAAAAACATAGACCAGTGTGATATTAGGTGTTAAATTCAAGGACTTGGGCGTAATTTGCCCTTAAGTTAAAATTAATTTTATGAATTACAACGGACCATCGCTGTAGCCTGCAGCCATCCCTGCAGCTCTTCTCCCTTGACGTCAGCCGCACCTTGTACGGGCGCCTGGCCGCCATTTTCGGACCTCCCGTAACGTAGTGAAGATGATTTGCTCGAGTTTTCCTCCAATTTCCCTCTTGCCACTCCGGTCTTTATTCATCAGATCGATTGGAGAAAAAAATCGATTTTTGATTTGAGATAGACGAAGAAGAAGATATTATTCTCTTGTCTTCCCCGGACCTAGGGCTTCCTCCGGTTTCCTCCTTGTATTGCGCTTCTTTGTCCAGGTTGGATCACTAACCTTGACTACCGTACCCCTTCCATATCTCCTTCTTCTCTGATTTCTACCTATCCTTATTTGCCGCATCGATTAGATCGGGGAAATCCCCAACTTTTCTTGATCTAGGTATTATCTTCTCTGGTCATCGTTTCGTCTTGCAATTCCCTCTAGGGTTCCCTGCTTCAAATATTGATCTTTCCCCGAACATGCGAACCTCGTGGGCGGATTCCGTCGCCAGCGAGAGCTCCTTCGCTGCCAATGGCGACTCACGTCCTGCTCGCTCCTCTTACGTTCCTCCTCACCTGCGCAACCGTCCCTCGAACAGCCAACCGCTGGCTCCGGCGCCGGTGGAACCTGCCCGAACTGCCGCTGGCGCACGCTGGGGCGGGGGGGCCGGCCGCGATGCGGGCCGGCCGGGGTTCGACGGGGGGCGCGGGATTGGCGGTGGGTGGAACAGCCGGACTGGCGGGTGGGATCGTGGCAGGGAGCGGGAAGCGAACCCCTTTGCGAACGACGATGATGCCGCAGAGGTTGATTTTGATGGCCAAGAGAATTCGGGGATCAATTTTGATGCTTATGAAGATATCCCCGTCGAGACGAGTGGCGACAATGTGCCGGCGCCGGTGAACACATTCGCTCAGATAGATTTGGGGGAAGCTCTGAACGAGAACATTAGAAGGTGCAAGTATGTGAAGCCGACTCCCGTGCAGCGCCATGCCATTCCGATATCTCTTGCTGGGCGAGATCTCATGGCGTGTGCTCAGACAGGGTCGGGGAAGACCGCTGCTTTTTGTTTTCCGATCATTAGTGGGATCATGAGAGCGCAGCCAGCGCATAGGCAAAGGGGTATAAGGACAGTTTACCCTCTTGCTTTGATCTTGTCCCCTACTCGGGAGTTATCCGTGCAGGTATATGTGCCCTTTATAGTGGATTATTGATCATTTAATTGGGTTTTGTGTTCACTTTTTTTACTATATACATCTTTTTTTTTGTAGATTCACGAGGAAGCTAGAAAATTTTCTTATCAAACTGGTGTAAGGGTTGTTGTGGCATATGGAGGAGCACCGATTAATCAGCAGGTTCTTGGTTTATTTGTTCATTTCTTGCTCTGATTTTTAATGCATAATTGAAATTTGGTACTTGTATCGGTGTTTCTATGTGTATTTCTATATGTGTATGTTTGCAATACATTTTTTTTTTGCTTTGATTCTCTTTTGAGACCATTATCTCTAATGCTTTTGCCAACAGGGTGATATATCGGATTTACACATTATTCATCGTTCTAATTTTAATGTCCTTCAAATTTCCAATGCGTTGATACATCTATTCACATTTCTCATTTCTCAATTAAATCAAGAGATTTTCACACATATGCCACACAATTTTTTTATGACACTACGCACATCCTCTTCTCAAATAATAGCCACTAGTCTTAAATCGGTGTAGCACAATTTAGTGGATACTTGTCTTATTTTTTTTTTTTGTTTTTTCCAAAAAGGATCTCTGTTATTAGTTCTTTAGTCTTCAGGTGTTGTTCATTGATATTGAGGTAGGTATGCTCCACTGTTTTATTTTGTTGTTGGTCAAGATATAGAAGCTTTGGAATGCAGTTATGAAGGAGAGAACTTGTTTTTTACTGCATAGATAACTTATAGTTTAATAATGTAAAATGTAAAATGTTCTTCATTAGCTTATTATTTGTTTTGGTAAAATCTTTTAAGGGGAAATATTGATTAAGAGAAACAAACCAGTTACTAATGTAATCATTATACAATAATTTGAGCTTATATCTGAACTGTAATTATTTATGCATATTGCATGTATATAACGTTCTTTCTAAACCCTTCATGCGTTAGAAGGTAATAAGCTTATACAATGTACTTAGCTTGTGTTTCTAAGGTTTAAGCTGGTGGTCTGCTAGTAACATTAGTGGTGGATCCTAAACATTCAATTTGAACTCTATGAGACTATGAAGGATACTTGTCTTTGAGGGTTCCATGTATATTTGTGCATGTGTGTCTATATATTGTTGGTTTTTAGTTTATAAAACTAAAGGATTGATGAGGTCGACTATTTCGATATTGATGGGCTTAGGAAGATGTAATAAAATATGAAAAGGGAAGTTAATTTTTAGAGTAAAAGTGAAGGACATGGTGAACTTTACAGTGATAGAATTAGGTTATGATTATTTATCTTATAATTGGATGATGGGACAAGATAGTGTGAAGAATAGAAAAAGTAGTTTGATACCTTTTTAGCTTACTTTGTACAATGAAGCTTCTTGCATGTTTACAGTGGGCCAAAGTCTATAACTAAATAGACAATAATTAACTACCCACTTGAACTGGCGGTTTGTATTTTGGGTTAATATCAACTACGCCCCTCTAGTTTGGTGTTACATGCAACTGTTTCTTTCTAGTTTTCTACCTAATCAAACGTGTCCTCTAATTTGAGATTATGTGAAGATTGATCTTCAAGTTGTAACAGACATTATCCCCTAGCATAAAAAGACATACCCTTAAGAAACACTTCTAATCACCTGTCTATTTTATTTCTTATTGTGCTCATGCCCTAAAAAATACTCTCCCTCTCCACCCCTCCCTCACTCTCATACGTTTTCTGTGGTACTCCTCCCATTAGTGACTGGAACACCATCTCTTAGCCTTGCTTTACGAAATCAAACTGGTGGCCTTAAGCCACACTCGTCGGTTCTCCATCGACCTTGGGGTATTGACCATGCTTACACTCCACCAATCTCAGCACTTTTTGTTGCTTTGGAATCAACCTCATCAGCTCCTTTCTGTCGAGAATTGCTCCCCTTCAGTGCGAGAATAAATATGGTACATTGAAAAATGACAGCAAAGTGGTGGACTAGGAAACTGTAATGATGACAAAAATGATATTTTACCCTTATTCTAACATCTATTACAGCTAGCGGATCTATCTGCATATAATTTTAAACTGGAGGACCTGTTTGGTTAAGTTGGAAAAAGTGACCCAGTTGTACATCAGCCTAAACTTGAGGGACTTAGTTGCTATTTACCTTTTATTTTTACAATCTCTATAGGTATTATTATAAAACTTGTGGCTTCATTCTATAGGTATTATCATGTAATAGCTCGAGTTTCTTTGTTAATATTGCCTTCTTGAAGTAGTCTACCATTTTCTCTTCAGTCATGCAATATTTGAGCTCTATATCCTTTTTTGTCATGGCTTCTCGTGGAAAGCAATGTTTAGTTACACTGTGTTTTGTCCTGTTGTATAATACTCGATTCATTGCTATAGCAATTGCTGATTCCTTAGCACATCAAATTTCGATTGACTCATCTTGTTTATTCCCTATGTCTTGAAGAGTTCTTAGCCATATATTTGAGTAGTGCATACAACTCATGCGATATATTTTGCTTCAACGAATGAAAGAGCAACAACATCTTGCTTTTGGGAAGCCCGTGAGTGTGAATGTATCGTCTGAAGTGCTTTTCATATGGTCTGTTGTTCATGCCCAATTGCTGTCAATAATGTATCCTATTAGTCTCATTGTTTGAATTGAAATGGTACATAATCCTATGCTTTATTGTCTCTATTCTTTTAGCTACTCCATGATGGATTTGACTCGGACATTGATCGGATATTGAGCGCAGACTTGTTGTGAGCAGCCAAATGGCGTTGATACAGAATTGCACCCACTCATCGTGATCTTTTTAGTGACGTGTTGATATGTTTATTTTGACAAAGAAATATTCCTTGTTCTCTTGTGTTTGTCTCAATTCCAAAAGAAATAGTGCATCAACCCAAGGTCGGTCATCTCGAAGGTTTTCATAATGTCTCTTTTAAGTCTCTCAGTCATCTCTTCGTTTTTGATTGTCCACATATACTGAGACTATGATAGTGTTAGAATTATCATGATTTTTTATGTATTGCATGGGTTCATTTTCTATGCTACATTTTTATTTATAAACTATCAATTTTGTTGTGCCATGTAAGAGTGTTAGTATGGATCGAAGATCGAAAATCGATCAAAAATTGAATCGATTTTAGATCGAATCGAAATCGAGTCGATCTAAATGAGCCGACTAACGAGCCAAAAGTTCGGCTCGATAATAATTTTGAGTCGATTTTGAGCCGGGGTAGGCTCGGCTCGATCTAGCTCGAAATCAGCTCGAATTAAAATACATTTTATATTATAATACGTATATATAATATATGTATATAATATACATTAAATATAATATATATATGTTGTATAATATATATATATATATATTATAAACCGAGCCGATCTCGAGTCGGATCGAGTTGAGCTTACCTGGCTTGAGATCGGCTCAAAAGAAATTTGAGATTTGATTCATTTTTGAGCCGGCTCGAAAAAGAATCAAAATCGGCTTGAAGTCGATTGGAATCGACTCGAGCCGGCTCGAAGTCGAACCCAATCGAGCTCGAATCGATTTCAAGTCTATCGAAATGTAATCAATCCGATTTTGAGCCGGTATTGGCTCGGCTCGAAATTGGATCGGTAACAGCCCTAGATTGCCATGCTTGTTATGGTTGCTTAATCCCATAGAGTGTTATCTTTAATTTTAGGACTTTATCTTCAAAGTCTTTTTTCGGAAGGTTGACTTCACCTCAAGTTGGTATATCTTCTATTGCTTTTGAGCTGCTAGGACTTTTACAACTCGAATTGTGTCCAACCGAATTGCTGGAGCAAAAGTTTTGTGGTTAGCCTTTTGTGGCTAGTTGAGAACCCTTTGCGGCTAGCCTTGCTTTATTTTTTTGGATTGATCCATGTAGATTAAGTTTTGTTTTGTAGACTCACTTAACTCCTATGGTCTCTTTGTCTTTTGGTTTTTCCGTCAACTACTATGTCTTGTTTACTTGATCATCTTTGTCTCCTTCTCCATTGCTTTGACCCAAACTTTTTGTTTTGCTTCTTCTTTGGAGTTCTCAAGTTCTAGTAAAGCATATTTACATGTCTCATTGATGTTTGGCTGATGGCTGCTTCTTGTTTAACTTTTTCTTGGAGGTGAATCTAGTGAAAAATGTGGTTGATTGACGGCTGGTGGTGAAGTTGTTGGTGACTATGCATACATTCTTGCCTAGATTCATCCATGCTTACTTATATACATATTTTTCTTTTGATCCTTTCATAAAGGTTTGTGCTTGTTTTGTAGATGAGGGATTTGGAACGAGGTGTTGATATACTTGTTGCAACTCCTGGCCGGTTGGTAGATTTGCTCGAGAGGGCCAGAGTTTCTCTACAGATGATCAGATACTTGGCCCTTGATGAGGCAGATAGAATGCTTGATATGGGTTTTGAACCACAAATACGAAGAATAGTTGAACAAATGGATATGCCTCCTCGTGGTGTGAGGCAGACCATGCTCTTCAGTGCAACATTTCCTAGAGAGATACAGGTTTTTCCCGGTAGCTCTGCCTTTAAATATGCATTAAGTTTAATAATGATTGCATTCTCTCTCTCTCTCTCTCTCTCTCTCTTCATACCTCCCGTACACACACACACACACACGATTTCAGGTTTGTCTTCGCACAAGAGAGAAGGTTTTCAACTCCAATTGTTAGTGTCAAATATGGTGAATTGAATTTCTCACTTGTAATTACTACTTATATATGCCCTGCTCTTTCTCTCAGTTTTAGATGCATGTGTACCTTAGACATGTGCGTAGTTATGATGTATCCTTAATGCTTATTCACATGATGTTTACTGCTGTTTCTCTATATTGTGCTCATGAAGATGCTGCACATGAGCACAGGTAGCGGCTGGACAGTTTTGCTTCTGTTTTTAAACATTATTTTTTGATAGGATAAGCTTCTCAGATAGACTTTTTAAGGTTAAAATTAAGAAATTATGGCAGATGGAGTGAAACTTGAATGTTGTGTGCCAATCTTTGGTTTCATCATACACTTTCATTTTTAATTCACTTTGTTGTATGCAGACATTTCTGCTTTTCATCGTACTATTAGATATGTCTATGTTATATTATCTTGGCTGCTGTTGTTATGGCATCTCCATGCTAACTGCTTATGGGTTTTGTTTGCAGAGAATGGCTTCTGATTTTCTTCACAATTACATCTTTCTTGCTGTTGGAAGGGTTGGCTCGAGTACGGATCTTATTGTCCAAAGAGTTGAATTTGTTCTTGAATCTGACAAAAGAAGCCATCTTATGGACCTCCTACATGCTCAAAGAGCTAATGGAGTTAGTGGGAAGGTAATTCTTGTTTCTAATGGAAAATGTAGAAATCTGTTACATATGCGTTATTTTGTACAGTTTCTGATAACTGCAGCAAGCTCTTACACTGGTCTTTGTGGAGACCAAAAGAGGAGCCGATACATTAGAACACTGGCTATGTTTGAATGGCTTCCCTGCAATTACTATCCATGGTGATAGAACTCAGCAAGTAAGTTGAATGATATATTATTTGGTTTAATTTGAGTTTGTGTGTCGTTTTTTACCTTGTGTTATATTTTTTAAGTATGACGAAGTATTTGAGAACATTTTCATGATTGTTTTGCATTGCTGCTACTGCACATTGTGTTCAAAATCCTGGCTCTTGAGATGGCCAGTGGTTGACATTTCGCATATTGTATTATCGGAAAGTAATTTACTATCTTTGAACAGTGAAAGATGGAAATTTGCTACAAAAACCTTATATGGTAGAGTAAGTGCAACAAATCATGATATGGTAGAGTAAGTGTAACAAAAATGTTTTCAAGCGAAATGAGTTCTTGTGACCATTCTCTTTCTGGTTTTGAGTGTGATACATTGTGTTCATTTAACAGAATAAGCTTCGTGATAGGATTTTAACTTAATATTTTAGTTATGTGGCCCAGTAGATATAAGTTCAGAATGCTTGTTCGAAGTTGTCTGATGGTAGCGCCATTCATTTCTACTCATTTGTAATTGAATCTTTATTGAAATCTCAAATTTTTTATTTTTGGATTGCTTCTTGGGTGTTTCAGAACTTAGCATGCAGTGTACAATTAATGTGTGGAAATAGGACTTTATTTTTATTAGGGTTTTTTACATACTTAACACTTCAAACTTATTTATTTACACACCATCTTTGGCATATTTACAATTTCTGAATTGGAAAATTTTTAATATTACCTGTTAGATACACGTCACTGAATGCTGTTAGTTAACGGTATTAAATAGAATATTCAGTTGAATTAATTTATACTAAGCATTCTTTTTAACACTTCCAAAAACTAAAAAAAAGCATCCAGTTCAGAACTTCCAAAAACAGAATAAAGCATGCATTTCAGGATTTCCAAAAACTAAAGCCAGGAAAGTTTTGGTCTTCGTTGTCCACTCCTTGGAGCTGGTCATCGTCTCATTGTTGGCGTTAGGAGGTCGAATCCAGAGCCCCTTTGTCGCAATAACTTGTCATCCAAACTTTCATTCTGATTATTGTCAAACCTAAACCCTTTACTTTCGACTTGATCAACGGGATCTTCTAGTTGTGTACCAGCACAGGAGAAGAGGGCTCAGAAAATATGTTGCCTGGATTAACTCGATTCTTGCATGTAGTCTTGTGCTGCCCAAACACACCGCATTGATTGCACCTGTCTCTTTTTGCTTCTTTCTTTGAGTTGATTTTGATCCTAAATTCCTTGGGTCTTCCTCGAGCTGGATGTATGCGGAGGCTCTAGGAAAAGGACTTGATTCTCACAATTCCATTCCTTGCTTAGCATAATGGATGTTTCTCTCCCATACGTCATACAGTACCTTTTACATGTTTCACCATACACATGGAAATAATTGCCAACATATTTATGCCACAGTGGGTGGTCGAAGAGACCTATAAATGCTGTAGCATGGATACATGGTTATCCTGATTGCTCCCATGCCTCGCAGCTACACTCTTGCTTGTTAAGGTCCACCATTCATCTTTTATCCTTACACTCTATCTCTGCTTTCATATTATTTGATTGCTCAAACAATAAATTGACTTTTATGAGTGTGAATTTTTTTCACGTAATCTTCAGCTGATGGAACTAACTCATCGCACCACAGTTCTGCCTACAGTTTCTGCTTCGTTTATGCTCAGAGATCCAAGTATTGAAAGACTCAGACATGTTGTTAGTATTATAATAATTTTTGACATTGGTGAAAAAAATCTTTTCGCGCCCACTTGTAAGTTAACTTTTTTCAGTAACCATCTGCCAGGTATTTGTGGATATAACCCTCCAACCTGAAGCATGTATCACTCATGACCTTTTGCAGACTATGCATTGGCAGCTGACCACGCGAGATTGCTAATTTTTGATCCATCATGACTATTATAAGTCTTCTTGATATGCTTCCATAAGTTTCTTATACACACCCTATGCTCTGAATAAGGGGCATTTTCTATAATTGCTTCCTCAATGCCCTTCTCTATATCGGATGTGAAAGAGATTCTGCACATCATACCCTAATGTCGCAACTAGATTCCCAAGAAACCAACTCCTCGTAATTTTGGATTCAGTCTCAACTATATCAAAAAACGGGAAAATATACTTTGAAAGCTAAAATTAATTCTATCATACTCAAATGTAATGTTACTTCTGGGATTCCTTCGTGTCAACTCCTATTGCAGTTTAGGGATTCCACATGTAATTGTTCTCTGTAGAACCGTATACCATTTTGCATGCTACTTCACGAGACCGCCACAGCTTCATGTATAGTAATGATAAATTATAATGTTTCTCAAAGCAGTCGCTTAGATTCTTATTTGAAATAACTGTCACTTTAATAATATTAGCAACCCCATTAATTGTTGCCAATTTATTGCCACTCTGATTAGCACTTGGGCAGTTGTGGTCATCCTCCAACTTTGAAACAATGAAAGTATTGCTCTCTCTATTGAATATGGCTCACCCTCCATGAACTATATCTTTGAGCAGAAGAAGCTGGAACCCTAGACCTTTTACCGTGTGTAATCTCAACTATATCTTTGTGTAATTCTCCTTAATTCCCTAAGATCCCCATGCTTTTTGAAAGCTGAAAATCTTCAAGTAAGGCTCCTTCAATTATTCTTGGTTCAACTTTCTCTGTGTTAACATTTCCTTCGCAATCAGGCTTGTCAGGAATACTTTCTAAGCTACTGTCATGTCCAGGATTGATTCTTTGTTGATAGACTACCTCTTTCCCCTTTTGGTTTGTCTCCAATAGAAAGATATTTGACTTCTGCACTATTGTTTGCAAAGTCATTATTTGTGCGGTCTGCTATCGCGCTTATTGCTCTAGGTCTTTGCAATTTGTCTTTTTCTTTGTGACCTTCTTAGGCTCTGTTTGGCACCTAGTTAAAAAAAATTAGCTTATTTTAGCCATGGCCAAAATCTCAAATTTATTTTAAAAAAAAACTTTAAAAAATATTTTATATCCCATCCTACACAAATTCCAACATTAAACAATCACTTTATTTCACATCCAACACAATTTTTAATATAACTAACTTTATTTAACATCATATATATTTTTCTAAAAAATTTCACAAAAGTTTTCCAAACTATTTTTTTTTCCTCCAACCAAATAGAGCATTAGGCCCTGTTTGGCAATGAGCTAAAAATCATGGCTAAAATTACCCATGGCTAAAATCTTAAATTTATTTTAAAAAAATTATTTTATATTTCATCTCACACAAATTCCAACATTAAACAATCACTTTATTTCACATCCAATACAATTCTCAATAAACCAATCAACTTTATTTCACATCATACACAATTTTTAATATAACCAACTTACTTTATTTCACATCATACACATTTTTCAAAAATGGCTAAAAATTTCAACTACATCTTTTTTTTCCTATTACCAAACAGAGATTTTTACTAGTTTTATCTTTCAATATCACTACTATCTCAGCTTGATATGTTGAATTGGAAAGACCTTTTAGTTCCGTGATGTCTAAAATCATCAACTATAGCCTTATGCTAGTAGTGTAGTAAACATGATGCATTTCGAAGGCATACCCCCTTAACCTTGGACATATATTCTCAACAGATGCCTTCGCCTCAATAAAACTAAGTGAATCCTCATCCAGGTTTGTAGTTCTTTTATTATGGCCATTCTCATGTTTTTGCCTGGTAGATTATGAATTTATTTTTAATATTGAAGTTTATATTGGATGGAACATAATATAATTTTTATACTATTGTTTTAATAAATGAATCCTTTTTGCCATGGCCATTTGGCTTGATTCCAAATGATCTAAAGCGCGCACATGGAGTTCCATTTGTCTAAGCATAACCGATGTTAAACTTAGCCTTAATGACGAGATGATGGTTTGTATGTAGGAAAGAGAGCATGCCTTGAGATCCTTTAAAAGTGGTGCAACCCCCATTCTCGTTGCTACTGACGTCGCAGCGCGTGGACTCGACATACCCCATGTTGCCCATGTTGTCAATTTCGACCTTCCTAATGACATTGATGACTACGTGCACCGAATCGGGAGGACCGGAAGAGCGGGGAAGACGGGTTTGGCAACTGCCTTCTTCAATGAGAGCAACGCCTCGTTGGCAAGGCCGCTTGTCGAGCTGATGCAGGAGGCAAACCAGGAGGTGCCGGCTTGGCTTACTCGATATGCTGCGGCTCGCGCTTCGTACGGTGGAGGCGGGAGAAACCGGCGGTCCGGCGGTCGCTTTGGCGGTCGCGACTTCCGGAAGGATAAGTTCTGCGAATGGCTCGGAGGAGGTGGTGAGCACCATGGTGGCGGAGGAGCCTACAGGGGAGGCGGAGGAGCCTACAGGGGAGCATCTTCTGGTTATGATGGAGGCAATCCTTGTTTCACAAGTGCGTGGGACTAATCTAACAGGATCACTATTGTTTTTTGTAATGTGCAGTCATGTTAAAGTTAATTCGGTTCGGATTAACTGGAAAAAGTTTTTCATTTTGGGTAATTTTTTCTTCAGTCTGTGGGCAATGTATCTAAATTTAAAACTTTTTAGTGTTCAAATTTACTTAGATTGCAAGCAAATTCTGAGTGAAGTTACCCAAAAGCAAACCTTTTTTGAAGGTGAATGCATTGATTCTATATTACTGCAGAGTTTTTGGGGCAGCTGAGAAAAGAGACCCAATTTTATGAACAATAATCAAGTCTTAATCCCACTAGGTGAAGTCTGCTATATAAATCTTTTGTTTTCATTGCGCTTTATTAATTACTAAATCAAAATCAAGGTGATACTAATTTAAATAATAATAATAATAATAATAATAAATAAATAAATTAATCATTCTATATAAATTTTAATATAAAAAATATTGGTATACGAGTTTAAAAACATTTTAATGGGTATTTGAGATTAACTTTAATATTTCAATTAGGTTTCTCGTTAAAAGATTTAAAAGATCAAAAATTACTGTTATACCCTTTCATCTATTTCTTTTTTTCTCCTATCTCCCCCGCCCTAGCAGCCTGCCAGCCACCGCTTTCGCGTCACATCTAATGAACTATTTTTACTTGTTTAACTTTTAAAATACACATATATATATATATATCACTCTATATTTTAATGCATATTTATAATTATGTTGTTCTTTTTTAGTAAATTAAAAAATATTTAATTTTTTATCTTGTCATTAATTATTAATATATATAGGATAAATTATGCTCAGATTTCTGATTTTAATGTTTAATATCGCGTAGGTTCATGTTTTTAAAATTATAACTTCGAGGTCTCTGAGTTTTAATAAATTATAGAATGGATTTTTTTATTTTTTTATTATTAAAATTTTTTAAAATTATCATTTTATCCCTCTTATTTTCTCTCTCCTCCCGATCCGGCGCACGCAACGGTTATTTTTTTATTATTAAATTTTTTTAAAATTATCGTTTTACCCCTCTTATTTTCTCTCTTATAGAAAATGGCAGGAGTAAAATGGTAATTTTAAAAAATTTAATAATAAAAAAAATAAAAAGAATCGATTTGATAATTTATTAAAATTCAAAGACCCGATGTTATAATTTAAAAAACGGGAAACTAAGGGACCTGGGCGTAATTGCCCATATATATTATATGAAGCGGTGAATTTGTGATTATATATAATTAAATTATGTGATTGTACGAATATGTAAATATGAATTAAAAAGGAAACAAATAAAATAAATGAAAAATAAAAAAAAGACTACCACGAGAAAATCTCGCCGGTAATCTCTCTCTACGTACTGACTTCAACTCCCTTTCTCTCTCTATCAATAACCTTGAGAAGCTATAGATTCTTAACGAAGCAAAGATCAGCGCGCGGCGGCGACATGGAGTCAAAGGGCATCCTTTTCACGCTGGAAGAAGGCGGCTTGAAGGCCTGCAAGGTGATCAAGAGGACGGCGGCGGCGGCGGCGGCGGCAGTGGAGGTGTCAGGCCCGGGAGACGAAGAGCGTGATCGGGCGGTGGCGTACGAGGCGGTGGAGATGATCGACTGCGGCAGCTTCGAAGGACTCGCCGCCGGCGACACGACGCACTTCGTCGACGTGTGCACCGACGAGGAGGTGTTCGTGTTCCACGTTGTGGTTAGAGACGGCGTCGTCCTCAAAGTTACCAGCTGGTTTTGAATTTTAGGGTTTTTAGGGTTTTCATGCATGCACGTGAATTGATTGAACGTTTGGATCCTTTTCAATCATTATTTTCTCGTTCGTTCTAATTTTTAATTTTTAATTTTTATATTCGTTCAGTTGATTTATTTATTTTTCATGTTGTATGTGATAAAATATTATATTGAATATGAATATTGATTCGATTTTTGTCTCTCATCTTATTTGCTATATCTATATATTTATCTTTATATTTAATATATATATATATATATATATATATATTGTTCTTGCTACAATGATATCTCTCTATATTTGTTATACATGATTTGTATTTTTTTATTGATTTAAATTTTTTCTCATCATTCT